>JAPMOR010038815.1:1067119-1080641 GCA_026543865.1 Argiope aurantia | reverse complement strand
ATATTTATTTATTTATTTATTTATTTATTTATTTATTCGCACGATATATTCAGTGGAAATGTTAGATTTTTCATAAGACATTTATAAGAGAATACGCGAAATAAGTTTCTGGGAGACCATTTTCGTTGTTAATAGTTCTCACTGCTAAAAGAACGGCATACTTCTAAAACTGTTTTTCCTGAATAAGGATCTTAAATATCGAGATCTATCAAAAATTGTAATATAAAGATTTTTCACTGCTTTCTATTTAGATATTTCGTACACGCGAAAGTCAAGTAGTTGTCTGCTAGCAAACAAATACCGCCAAATCGGGTAATCTCAGAGTTTTGAGACGCAAGGGAACTTGGAATTCATTGGCATCCATATTTTACTATGCTACGCCACATAAATTTGAGAAAGAACCATTGTGAATTGTGGAGAAATTAAACAGGACATTATAAAACATAGGAGGGAGACAAAATGTTTTGCATTTTTATGATTATAATCGCAGCACAAATGATTAATAATTCCTCGGCATGGTGTGCCTTTTTTTCCTACCTTTTTGTTAAAGATTCGAAAATAAAAAAAAGGCTACTAGGTTGAGGGTAAAATTATAGCAGTAATGTCTTAACTTTAGAATCATAAAACCTCGATAACAATGCATCAAATTTTGATGTTCTTACATTCATTTCAAACATGCCTCAAAATTCTAGAACCCAACATTTAAAGGAAAATCAACTTTGAGAGATTAAAAAAAAAATAGTTTTCAAATTTTCATTCAATGGGAAACAGTTCGAAAGAAATACGTTTCAATCACATCTGGTATCAGAACTGAAACAGAAATGCAGAATCTCAAGAAAACAAACAAAATATTCAAAGACTATCGTATCAAATAGTGAGGATCAGTTTTAATTATGCACTTCACAATTTTACCATACAAGAAAAATGACCTTCATAAATAAAAAAAATACATTGTAAAAAAATTTATTATTTTAAATATATTTTATTACAAAAATTTACAGCTATCGATTCTGATTTATATGTGTTGATATAAACTACAAGAAATTAGAAATAAATAATAACATCCACAATCATGTATGTAGATGCACCATCTTTAAGAGGGAGCTCGAATTTTCACTCGGCGTCTCTGTTCTCCAGTATGCAAATCGGTTATGCTATTATCCATTATAACAAATAAATTACATTTTCATGATAGAAAACTATTCAAACATAGATAAAGAGAGAAATCCAAGATTTCTAAAATTTATTTCCTTTTCTTCTTGAGATAATGACTAGAATTGATGGAATTCTTAGACAACATGCTTTTGCCTCCATTAAGTTCGCAACTCAATTTATATCAGCGAAGAATTTCATTGTTTGAATTCTTTGATCAACTAATTCGATTAGCATAAGTCAAAGTTTTCCTCTCAATTAATATGATTAATTAATCGGTACATCTGGAAATCTACAGGAAATGTTTAATGGTCAAAGTAAGATAATCTTGTCAGATCGACGTGAGTCTCTTATTCGTGTAACTGTTAACGACTTGCCTCTTAATTAGTATAATTTAAGTTCTTTATGTACGTAGATGTGTTACTAGAAGTGTGGAAGACTTTAAATTGTTTTGTTGCACTATTGCCAGCTACGTATTTTTCTTTCGATTGCTTAGTTTGTAATAAATCTTATCAAAGGAATTCGAATCTTTACATTAAAAAAAATTCTTCAATAATATAGACTTTATTCATTTATTTTTTGTTCTTTTTAAATTTTATTCCTAATTATATCATATTTAATATACGCACAAATATGCTTTATCTTAGCCGCGTTTGACGACCAGCTGGTTTTTTGGAATTAATAATTGCTAAAATAATATATTGATATAATTTCTAAAATGTATACATATTTTATATAGCTATCTTTCCTATTTGCACCACAGCAAAAAAAAATTAATTTTATTGTATATGTAACACGCACAATTTTAGAAAATTTAGGTCATTCTGTTCATTGTTCCACATTATCCTTCTTCTTGGGTACAGCCGACCACCCCGCCACCACTGAACGTAGCAGTATCGACAGGATTTGTTCCGCATTACCCTGATCATTTTCCTGATCCCTGGCCATCATTCTAATTACCCTGATCCTCATAATCCTGGTTCTTTTCTATAATCTCGACTAATATTTATACTCAATAATAAGTGAAAGATCTTAATATTAAATAATACAGGGTGTTCCACAAGGTATGCAGCTTCTAATTTTTATAGATTCAGATAGAACACGTTAAAATGAGTATTTTGATATATATCATGTGAGGTCCCCGAATATAGCATCACAGTCTAATTACACGAAAAGCAGTAATTATGAATCCAACAGCTTCTATTCCAAACTACGATGCATACGACAATTGCCCAACATGGAAGCTTTGCTATGTGATTATCCAAATTCGTGGCAACCAATGAGAGGAAAATCGTGTCTGGAAGTGAATATGAAAATTCCTGCAGCGTCATATAAGGCTAGAAAATAGGTTTGGTGAGAATAAGTCGCGTGTTATTCACTAAAAAATTTCAGCATATTGTGCGTATTCGTTGTGTTTCTGAAATAAGCAAATATTCGATTGAACGTATTTTCATGGTGCTGAATTATCATGAATTGCAATCATATCTCAGTGTGGTGAAAAAATTCGACAATCACCTCAACATAAGCGGCCCGACGATCAAAATAATGTATGAAAGAATAAGAGAACCGGCACTGTGTTGGGCAATGTGCTATCGAAAATGAGAAGGGAAAAAAGAGATCCGTGAAAGAACAGAACCTAATGTTCAGAAGGTGAAAGTTTTTGAATGACAGGGACATTCCATTCTTGCGTGGCATAGACAAGATGAGTGATTATTGGTTTATGCAAGATAGTGCTAGACCTCACCGCACTCTCGAAACTTCGATCTTTTAGCTGAACATTTTTACAATAGACTGGAGATTCATTACGAGACAAGTTGAATTTCATTATGAAACAAATAACGGTAGATAATAGCCACCTTCCTCCTCGGATCTTAACCCCATCCTACTTTTTTTATGGGACGTATCTCGTATAGCCATCAACATTGTTTGAATTCGTGAGCAACAATTAAAACCGAGGTTAAGGAGATTGGAACAGATATTTTGCAGAAAAAAAAATTGAGTACTTCAATTCCAAACTTCACCTTTTTTTTTTTTTTTTTTTTTTTTGAACAGCCGACATATCGAAACTCTATTGTATTGAAAGTCCTCAATAAACATTTATTCCCACTTGGTTTTGTTCTTATTTCTTGAAGTTTTCATGACACAAGCTTCACACCTTAATTTGACCATGACGATATATACGGGGTAACCTATGTGTTATACATCAAAAAGCTTCTCTTGACGTGTTCTATCTGAATCTGTAAAAATTGGACCCTGCATAACTTGTGGGACACACTGTAAATCTGAACGTGCTTAAAAAAATTTTTTCATCAATGAACTATTGTGATGCTATGCGTTACCTGTAAATACAACAAAAGTGCGAAAATCTATATATATAGGGTGTTGCCGAAATCGATCGACAAATTCAGAGAGGTAATAGTAGGCATCAGGAGGATAAAGAATCACCATACAACATGGGGTCCCAAACGACGCTTAGTAGAAGAAAATCGCAAAAATATAGGGAGTCGGAGAACTGTTGGAAACTGTAAAAAATTAATTAAAATAACAAATGATGTTTCAACAATGAATTTTCTTAAGTGAAAGCATATTCTTAAGTTTTTTTTTCCATGTTGGTAACATGCGGATTTGAGGATCTAAGGGGGATCAAAACGAAAAAGTAGTTTAGAACCCATTTTTGCAAAAATATTAAAACTTGAAAGAAAAAATTAAAGCTTGAAAATGTAATTCTATTCTATATTCTATAATTTGATATAAGCGTGGTGTGAAAACTGTGTTTTAAAGATATTCAAAAAAAAACTAAAATGGGAACCAGAAAACATCGCTGCAACATCAGTACCGATGTTCGCAGAGAACGTTGTCAAATTCAGAGCAAGGATAATAGGCATTAAGTAGATGAAAAATTACCAGAAAACATAGGGTCGCAGGTAAAGTTTATTCAATGAAAATCTCAAAAACAGACATCGAAAAGTCAATGAGTCTGGTGAAAAGAATGGCCTTATGAAAGCGAGGATTAGGAACAAGGTAATCGAGAAGAAGCCTTCTCATATGTAAGTTTTTCATGCGTACGAGAAAAATAAAACCAGCCGGAAAGTATTCATAAATGAGCATTGCAGAATTGATGGTTGTTAAACTTCCTTTGAAAACAAGTCAAATTTCACGAGTGTAACTAAAATGTGCTGGTGCTCCATTATGCATTAACCAAATGTTCTGGCGTACAATTGTCTGTTTTCCCTGCAGTAAATCAGGAGGAACGTGCTGGAAGAAAACAAGGTACTTTGTGCCTCTGAGGCTTTCGGGCAGAACATACGGTTCAAACAGATAACTCTGTCCAGGTGTTAATATCAAACTTGTGTTGCACGTTCGATGAGATAGTGAAGTGAGAATTTTCAAATGACCAAACATTCGTATTGTGCGTGTTGAAGACGTGTATAGTAAAGCAGACTTCATCTGAGAATAAAACTCTAACAGAAAAGTGTTCATCTTCCCGTGTGGCATCAAACATTCAGCGAGCGAACACCACACGATTTGCGATTTTCACTAAATAAACTTTACCTGCGACCCTATATTTTTTGGTAATATTTCATCTACTTAATGCCTATTATCCTTGCTCTGATTTTGTCTTTCGAATTGGACAACGCTCTCTGCGAACATCGGTACTGATGTTGCAGCGATGTTTCCTGGTTCTCATTTTAGTTTTTCTTGAATATCTTTAAAATTCCACAGTTTTCACACCACACGCTTATATCAAATTATACAATATAAAATTCCTTACATTTTCAAGCTTTTATTTTTTTTCTTTCCAATTTTAATATTTTTGCAAATATGGGTTGAAAACTACTTTTTCGTTTTCAGTAAATTACAACCCTTTAGATCATCAAATCCGCATGTTACCAACATGGAAAAAAACTTTTAAGAACATGCTTTCACTTAAAAAATTCATTGTTGAAACATCATTTGTTATTTTTTTATTAATTTTTTTACAGTTTCCAACAGTTTAACGACACTCTATATTTTTGCGATTTTCACCTACTAAACGTCATTTGGGACCCCATGTTGTATGGTGATTCTTTATCCTCCTGATGCCTACTATCACCCTTCTGAATTTGTCGGTGGAATTCGGCAATACCCTGTATATCTAAAACGCTTACGTAGTTGCAAAATCAAGCACAATCAATTTGTTAATCGCCGTTTGGAAGCACTTCGACCTCTTCCGGGAACATCAACACGCGGTTTTGTAAGATTTCAAAGGAACACTATTCTTGCATCGGTTTAAAAAACTTTAAACAAAAAATTAACTGTCAAAAAACGAACAATTTTTACGATGAGTTTAAGTAGTGCCATATCAATTTTAAAACGGAATCGTAGAAAAAGAGAAGATAGGTTGAATGGAAATGCTCAAGAATCGTTCATAAGAAGATCCAATCGTAATGAACGAGATAGGGTTAAACGTTTATATGTACGGAGCGAAGTTTTCGAATAGACTGAGTTTGAATACAGCTGCTTTCAGACAAATTCTTATTCTGTTTCTTTAGTGTAGCTACCAAATTTGAACAATTGTGAAAAAAGCACTCTTTTTTATAAATATCAATTTTTTTAGTATGTTTTCTATGGTATAGCTTTCAAATTTGAAAAATTGTGAGAAAAGCAGAATTTTTTTTATTTTGTTTTTTTTGGTGGATGTATATATTTATTTAAATGAAAGGTTATTTGTGTTTACAAAGAACTTTGCTGCAAGTTATTTTTTGCGAGTGTACTTTTTTGTTTTCCATTTTTTATTTCTTTCATTATTTTATCATATTTTGGAATAAATTGAATATATCTGTTGCTAGACTAAAGTGGTTTAGTAGATGGCGAGCGAGCGAAGCGATCCGAAAGAAACTGCATTAGCAGTTCCTGGGGGATGGTGAGAATAAGCGAGCAGGGGACGGAGCTCCCTAGTTTTTATTAAGATTTCCGATTAGATTCGGAGAAGAATTTTTAAAAAGTGATATACAAAAAAAAATTAAAGTGCCAAATAATTGCAATGGCCTTAAGAGGTCAGAATTAGAAGAAAACAATTAACCGATATTTTAATTTTAGAAAAAAAGCTTAGTTAATCAAATTTTAACAAACCTTTTCGGAGTTAAGAAAACAACATATTTAAAAAAAATTAATGAAAATATCGCATTATTTCACATGCATACTTTTTAAACTATTTAGAAGGAAATAACCTCAAAATAAGAATTTTATTTTATGAACATTTGAAGATCAATTCATGATTTTTATGTCAAAATCTCTCTATATTTTGAATGAAAGCGACTGTTAAGAATGATTAAATAAATCTATTTTAAAAATTTGTGGGCTATTGGGCCCTCAAAATTTTTTTGACCTATGCATATTACATTTGATTGGTTTGTTCCTGAGATATAACGTTTTCCTTGAGCCTTTCACTGTGAAAGATGCATTCTTTTGAAAAAGCATTTACAAAATGTATTTTCACATTAATTTATCTAAATGCGCTAACAATAAAGGCCGATTTCATGCCTTTTTAAGAGAATTGCTTAAAATAAGATCTTTCGTTGGGTTGGTAAGGAGATAATATAAGAATTTCAAATATTATTTTTGAAAAATTTTACACTTCAAATAAATATTTTACTTCGGGTTTAAAATATCATTATTTCGGTTCCATTTTTATAAGTTGTGAGTTATTGAAATTACTGTATCTACAGTAGTAACTTACATATACTAAAAATAAAGATAGTTTTATAGTCTGCAAAACTTTGGACTTTATATCATAAAATAAAATTCGAATTTTTAATTCCAAAAAACAGTTTTACAATTTAATCAGATACTTTAAAAGCATTCTTCAAAAAATCATTCTTCAATGTTAAATTAAGATCATTCTAAATCTTCAAATCTTTATTATCAGTACTGGAAGAAAGAACTAGAAAGAAATATTTCTAGCCCCTATAAAAACGATTTATGCCGCTTTAAAACAGTGAATTATATTGTTGTAAAATGTTTAAAATATATATTAAAAATTAATGGAAAACTAACAAAGAAATTATGCAATGGACGTCGTTGAAAAGAGTGTCTTTTGAGTTTTAAGACAATTCATTTCGATTTTAATTGCGATAATTTAACTCATTTTAGTAAAAAAAAATTCTTTTTTAAGATCTAAAAAAGGAATTTCACTTAAATTTCAATTAAAATTTCTGAAGAAATTGGTCTGAGGACACTTTCTGTTCCTTCAAAGTATATCTATCCCAAATTTGGTTACTCTTAAGTCTTACAATCTATCATATTGAGCCGCAATACTATACTTCTTATTTTATTAATACATACATTTTTTTCCAATGCATTTTTGAATAAACGCAATTACTAAAATAATTATATAAATATTTTTAGCCATTTAAATTACCCTTTTCCTTCTAATAAGGCTATATCAAAATATTTTGGTAATTGAAATTAATTTTTAAAAAGTGATTCATTAAATTTATTTGATATAATTAGATTTGTTAATTCATCTGGTTAATTAACAAACTAAGACATTTCATTATGTTGAAAAATATGAGAATAAATTCTCTAGAGTTTTGTTTTACCGAAAAATTTGATGAGAGCATAGAATTACCTAATTGCAAACAAAATCTGATGAATTGGTGGTAAGTATAATTATCCCACAATAGAAAGAGTAAAAATGTATTAAAATTAAAGGAAAAATTATGGAAACAATATTCGTATTACTAAAATGCTAATTGTTTAAATTTCAAAGTGATATAAAAATGATTTTTTTCACGACAATATCTTCTGAAATTCAATACAAAAGTATTAACACTTTGATTTCTATTTAATTACTCATTTAACTGAAATTTTAATAAGCCCTTTTCTAATGATTATCTGCTACCCAAGATATAGAAAATGTGTTAATTCTTAGTTAAGCAGTTGAAGGATATTTGACACATCATGCAATTTACACATTAAATTCAGCATATAAACATTATGTCAAAACAAAATGACTCTGTGGCTGAACTATAATTGGCATTTTTCCCTCAAGGCTACTGACTATTTTGCTGTCGAAATATTAAAGGGAAACACAAAAGATGGTAATTAAAAGTTGTCCCGATAAGAAAAGAAAATATTGAAAACCGATATTAAATAAAAAAGTAAAATTGTATATCGAAAATCTGTGCCTAATCTTTACTGGCAGGCAATTAGAAGTCTTTCCTTTGACGGTATTAAAAGTTTCTAAAATTAATTGAAATATCGGGCATTTGTGTCGCATGCACGGTAAGTTTCGAAAAGTTTACTTAATTTGAAAAACAGGTATTATAAAGTTGTGCAATTCTTTAAATAAGATTCGTATCTTTGTTACAGCTAAATATTTTTTTTTCCTTTTTTACACTTTTGTAAATCATAAACGAAAATTTCTCGTTATTAAAGAAGGAGAAAACAAGTTTTATGGTTTCTAATTTGGAAAACTGTAACACTTAACTAAAAAGTAAAAATTAACTTTAAGTTTTTAATTAACAACTTTTACTTAATTCATTCATTTTTTCCTCTATGAATGATGTCCGTGAACATAAATAAATCTTCCAATAACACGAAAGCCTTTTAATTTAATTTAAGCAATAATAATGGCAATTTATTTACAGACGAAGTATGATAAACATGAAACTAAAATAAAAAATTGAATTAATAAGAGTTCCATGACTTTTTGATACGCCCACGAATGATTTTTTGATATACCTGAATCGAGAACTGAAATGTTGCCACCTAGGGAAATAAACTCTTTTTCGGATTAAATAGGAAATGAAGTTAAAGAGCGATGATAAATAAATAATGCAGTTTCTTGGATCCAAACAAATATAATAAGAAAATGAAGATAAAGTTTCACAAAGATATAAGTAAACAAGAATATCAGAATAAATTTAACAATTGCTGATATAAAAATTAACTTTATTGTTTGATTTCTCACGCGATCGATTCAAACTCATTCTGTATAACTTATAATAAATTTTACTATTCTTATTATTTTAAATTTATTTTTAAAGGGCAATATAACATCTTCTTAGTATCTTATTAGTTATTGTTACTAAGATTGACGCATAAGAAACCATTAATTCAAAACAGTAACGGATCTTGGAGGTTGTTAAATTTCCGCCAGTAAACGCAAATATCTGTTTTGTTATACTCCGTTATTATTTGTACTTCTTCACGCCATTTGCTCTTTTCCCTTTTTTTTACTTTATCGTGTAAGTAGTATAGAGAAAGTAATCATCAAAAAATTCGAACTCGTGGTTTTGAAGAATCTTATTGTTTTAGACTTCTTTGAGTTCGGAAAGAACATTTTTGGAAAATATCTGTCTGCCTGTGTCTTTCTGCGACAAGGATAACTCAAAAACGCTCTGAGCTAAATGATTGAAATTTCGTATATGGTTTTTACATCAAATTTACATATTTTTGTCACATTTTGAGTGAAATCTGTTCAGAGGAAGTCCGTCTGTCCTGCTGTTATAAATTAGTATAATTACAAAACGAAAAGAGCTAGATAGATTATATTAGGTGCACAGATTTAACATTTATACAGTAGACATCTGTCAAATTTGAGCCAAATCCAATTACTGGTTGACTGTCTGTCCGTCTGTATTTTCAGAAACATGTAACCGCGATAATTCAAAAAATTCAATAACTTAAATATATTAAATGTGGTGAGATTTTCTGACTACAAGTGCAGTTTTGTATCAATTTTTTATTTCAATCGGATGAGAAAAACGTGTCTAAAACACAAATTTGATTTTTGCATTAACCGCAAGACAGGAATGAATCACCAAAGATACTCGCCAAGGATGACACGATATATTCAGTAAAAATGCTAAACCAAACCAAAAGTTAATATTTCGTTACTATTGTGCTCCAATACCATGCAAGGCGTTCTCTGACATGACAAGTTTATTAGAGAGTATACGAGAAAGTTTTGGGGATTCCACTCCCCCCAAAAAAAATTGTAAAGTTTTATATTGTATATATCAAGTATTACCATTCTTTTTAGTCAGCAATTTGATAATTAGTTTGTTTACTTTTTCCTTTTTTTTATTATTCCGTATCATTTCATACTATTTTTATTTATTATTTCTGCAATCATTATTCTTTTTATAACTATTGTTGTAATATATCTCCAATTGCCTTCTATTCAAAACTTACCTTTAGACATTACAAATATCCATTTCTTTCCAAAAAAAGCATAATATAAATGCCTATCTCATTTAAAAGATTTTGTAATTGGAAGTACAGTCTAGAATCGATTGTTGTAAGAATAGAGGTCGACTAAGTATCCCTTTGCAGGGTAGTGTTCCATTACAAAGTACACTTAACTTCACTCGCTTCTAAATTAAATTAAATTCTAAATGAAAAAAATATGTTTAGGATTCGCTTTCTTTTTTAATAATTTTGCAAAGAATTTCGTGTTTTTTGCTAATAAGAAATATTTTTTGGAAAAATAATTTCAGTGTTATTTTATTAGCTGTATCTTAAAATAATTATTCTATATATCTTTACGTTTTTTTATAAAGAAAGCATGCATATAATCCTTAAATAAAATGAGGTGTTCCATCAGTTGAACACTGCACCGATCGTGTTACTCGGCGGGACGCTATGCCGGAAAGAGAACTCCTCTGTCTTCGTTTTCTGTTCTTAACCCTTTTCTGTGGAAAATGAATTCAATACAAGGAATATTGTTTGAAAGAGTCAGAATTCTTGGAAATGGCCGGCTTTTACTCTGGGTCTCTAAAGTTTTTTTTATCAGTAGTTTTGGTCATCTTTACTTAGAATTTCATAGAGTTTTCTGCTCTTCGAGTTTCACTAAAGTTCGTTTTACATAATTGTGTAAATATTTTTATTTTACATGTAGGACTCAGAAATCGCTACCATTTTAGAGTCACGCACATTTAATTACATTTAGCACGGACAATTACATTAATATAAAGGAAATGAACATTAAAAGATTTCGTCGAATACGTCGCAGGATTAATTCACATGTTAATATCGCAGTCATTGCATGGCAATATTCGTCGTTTCGTCAGCTGCATTCATCGTCTCACAGCTCTCGTCCAGAGACCCGTCTGATCTCACACGTCTTTACTTTCGTTCAGACCCGTCTGATCCGTACTCAGTCTAACAAGCATCAACACCTGTTGACCAGCAGATGGCGTTCGTCACTACATACATATTATAGATTTTTTTTAAAATAAAAATGTAAATTTTTATTCTAAATTTATTGCATTAAAAATGGCTCGGATAGATCAATTAAATCTTTACGAAACGCCAAAAATGCTTCAAACATTGTTCTAAAATAGCAAATCTCCCTTGTGGTACATCTGGGATCATGCTATATCGTTTACACAGGTATGAAGGTCTTTTTTTTTTAATTCAAGTGCAAGAGATATTACTAATTTTCACGCTTCACTGCAATGCTGTTTTAGTCGCACTTTTCAGAGCTTTAGCGGCGCAGTGTTCCAGCTGATGCAATACCCACAGAAAACAAACGATAATTACGAAATTTAACCTGTGTTCTACTATAGGTCTAAATAGGTAATCTATAATTTTTTTTGTTTGAGTTTAAAATTTAAAGGGTGGTGTGCCGCAAAGAGATATAATAGTTTCAACTTGTATATATTCAAATAAGTCCGATTTCATGATCTATATACATATAAAATGTAGGATGCATAATCTTTAAATAAATAGCAGATTGAATCTTTTATGCAAAATTTGTGGCATCTTTTTGATAAGTTTTTTAGAAGGATCAGAATACATTTAATATGCTTTAATGGCTAAGATACATATTTAATTATAATATATATTAATATAATTTTATATTTAATTTTATATATTGTATTTATAATATATATATATATATATATATATATATATATATATATATATATATATACTCAATAAATAGCAGCTTTGTTGGTTTTCCAAGATCTATTGTAGGAAAATTCTGTAAAGAGGGTTGCAAATACCCGATACAGTTTCATGATTTTAATTGAAAGACTGAGCTTAGACAACTCAGACAATCTCAATTTTTTTAATGAAGGTAATTTAGATGGAAGTCATTTCATAACAAGTAGACATATAGCTTTTTAAATTTTTACACTTAAGAATGAAGTTTCTTTTAATAGTTTCGAAAATGTTTTATCAGTGAGATATTTGAAGAAATGAGAGTTAGTTGTAAATTAAGAATAGAATTAAATGAATTACTTTTTTAAATTATTGAGAATGAGTGACAAAATTAAATTAGGTTGAAATTTTTATTTCATCTTTCCTATTTCATAGTTTTAGTTTGAATCAATTGTAATAATGCAGAAGCTTCAATAATAACACTCTTAATTAAGATAGTTTGCAAAACAGGGGCATTCAATCATCTATCATCACTGCTATATAAAATATTGACCCCACTGGGAGGGGGAGGGGGCACCTCGGATATGAGAGGTTTCTGATATTGTGGTTGGTTCTCGCCATCCTTTTGAGTACATAAATAGTAGTGGTAGGCTTCCTTCTATCCATGACAGAAAATGAGAAGCTTCTGTTATTGTGGTTGGTTCTCGCTATCCTGGTGAGTACATAAATGGTGGTTGTCTTCTTCCTTCTATCCCTGATAGGAAAATGAGAAGTTTCTGGTATTGTGGTTGGTTCTTGCCATCTTGGTGAGTACGTAAATTGTGGTGGTAGGATTCCTTCCATCCATGACGTGCTTCCCATGGGAAGAGTTGTACCGTGACAGGTGATGACCCTTAGGACTCATCCATGGTTCCCGTCAGATTTGCTGTCGCGGTGGTCCAGTCAATCAGATTTAATTCGAATGCCTTTATTAAATGGGGGTGGAGTATCCAGTGTGGTTATACAAAATATAGCATCAGATTTACCAAAGTAGTTATAAAATTCTTGCGCAATTAACTATTTAGGCTTCCAGTTGTAATATGCGATTAGTGTACGTTGTCGCAAAATGCCAAATTCTGCAAATGGTTTCACCTGTTGAATCAAATTTCGCATTTGACTCAACATTTCGTATTTGATTCAACTTCATATTCAATTTCGTATTTGATTCAACATCACTATATTCGCGGTATTTTCTGGTATACGGTATTTTAATATAACTAGTAGTATGCACATGAGCTTTTTAATTAACAATTCTATATTTTAGAGATGTAATGATACTAACTTGTTAAAATACAGTCCTTGATACCATGATTTTGTTCGTCATCTACTTTTCAAAGAATTGAATTAAAAGTTTGTTAAATTACTGTACTTGATACAATGATTTGGTTCGTCATCTATTTTTCAAAGAATCAAATTAAAACTTGTTAAAATACTGTACTTGATACAATGATTTTGT
>JAPMOR010038815.1:932842-1067109 GCA_026543865.1 Argiope aurantia | reverse complement strand
AAACTTGTTAAAATACTGTACTGGATACAATGATTTGGTTCGTCATCCATTTTTCAAAGAATCTAATTAAAAACTTGTTAAAATACAATACTTGATACAATGGATATTGTTCGTCATCTATTTTTCAAAAAATAAAATTTAAAAAAAAATAGATTTTTTAAAAAATTTAACTCGATATTAATATTATTCTATTACTTAAAGCAATAAATAATTGCATCTCAACCACCCACATAAACATTTTATGCTGCTTCACCAAAACGTTTTTAAAAAAAATTAGAATGTAAAAGATGCTACAAAAATGCAAATTAATTTCAAAAATAAATACATCTTTGAATAAAATGAATTTTCGGAAAAAGAACAGACTTTAGTGAAAACCACGATACGTAATTAAAGCCAAATAAGCTTTAGTTAATTAAGAATAAATATTATTTTTTGATAAATTTTCGAGAGTTAAAAGAGTAGCTTCCAAAAGGAACTAAAGATAATAATGTAATCTTCTTAGGAACAAAGCAAAGGAGTTCCACCGTCCACGTATGTCTAGAAATTCAAAATTTGGGATGCATTTTTAGAGCTTTTTAAGAAGTTTTAATATGGATCCGACGGGGGGAAAATGAATCAATGACTTTTCATCATCTCGTCGGAGGAATTTTAAGACTTCTTTCGGAGAAAAAAAGGTTCGATTGAAAATGCATTCCATACTTTTAATATACCCCAAATTCTGAAATGAATTCGTTTTTCAAAAATATAGAAAAATTGCAAAGACTGAAATTAAAAATAAAGATAGTTTATCTTATTTATATGCTATGTTCATTCTAATTTGATAGTCAGTAATTCATTTTATTATTTTGAAAAAAAGTAAGCGTACATTTGTTTACAATTCGGATTGATTTCACAAACAGAATATAAAAACGAGCGAATAGTGTGTATTTAAAACCGACTTTCTTTATAAAAAGAAAATAATTGTAAAGTGTTTTTAAAAAGCAAATTAATTTACAGGACATCTCAAATACATGGGGAAGTAAATGACTAATTAAAAAAAAAATTCCATTGGTTGAAATTGAACAACCATTGAAAAAAATACAGCATTCCTTCTTTCATATTATTTAATTTAAAGAACAACCTAAAATTTTAAAACATTTTAATTTCATATTGTATTATGAACTCATATTTCAGTTTCTACTTTCTCTTATACGAAATATAGAGAAAATATTGTAATCGTCAAAAAATTCGAATTCGAGGCTTTGACGAATCCCTGAGTCAAATAAACACAATTACTACGTTGCGCATTTTTAACATTATCTCTAATTTCAACATTATATTTAAAGATAACTCAAAAACTGTATAGATAGAGACTGATAGATAATTGAAATTTGGTATATGGAATTGCTATCAAATTTGCAGATTTCTATCAAATTTCCAGTGAAATCCATGGATAGGAAGTTCGCCTATCTCGATAACTTCAAAATGTAACGAGTCGGTAAAATAAAATGATACGTAGGTTTAGCATCTAAAGTATAAATACTTATCAAATTTTGAACCAAATCTGTTCAACATTCAATCATCTGTATGTAAACACATCAACTCATAAACCTAATGACTTAAATCAATGAAGCTAAAAATGTTATCTTGCGATTTCAGTTGTAATTTTGAGTCAAATTTTGGTGTCAATCGGCCGGGAAAACGGTGTCCAAAATATATATTCTTCTGATGTATTCTGTATAAATACTAGATTTCATGACAAACATCTATATTTCGTAATTATCATTCACAAAGGCTATGTAAGGAATTAGCAGGAATTGGTGTCAATCGGACGAGAAAACGGTGTCCAAAATATATATTTTCCTAATGTATTCTGTATAAATACTAGATTCATGCCAAACATCTATATTTCGTAATTATCATTCACCAAAGCTATGCAAGGAATTAGCAGTCTTAACCAAAATCCGCAATTTTATGCGGATGAAAGGTGATAAAACCTTTATTGGAGAATGCTCAAGAAAGTTTCAGGGAGAAAACTCCCTTTGATTTATTTTGTAACCAAAACTAGAACGGATACTGATTTTCAGCACTGGCCGATTTCCGATTAGACAGCTGTTTAGGGTCTCTAGATTGAAAGAAGGGCACAGACGATAGATTTTTTAACATTCTTTGCATTATAAAATATTAGTACTACAGTGTGTGTGTGTGTGTGTGTGTGTGTAAACAATAAATTATTTAAATCATTAACTATAATATAAATAATTACTTTTTATGTTAATTATCAATAAATATGTTCATTCGACTTAGTAGATTCTGCAAAATAATTTGTGATGTTATATTTGTTTTAAATTTATTGTTTCTTTATATTCTTTCATAATAGTTAAATACTTAAATTTGGAAGTAAGGAAATCATTAACTAATAATCATGATTAATTTTTATAAATTTTATTACTTCAGTTATTACTTTTCGTGACATAATTAACGAAGAAATGAATGAACTTTACGATCACGAATATATGCTAACATAATTTAATACGAAAATAATCACAAATTTACTAAAATAAAGTTGATTAAATTAAAAATGTGTTATGTGTTGGAATGGGAAATTGTATTATTTATTTTTTAAAAATTGTCTCATTACACGCATCGCCTAAAGTCATAAAACGCTTAAATCGACTTCTAATTTTCAGCAGTATAAAGTCAAAATTAAAATAAAAATTTAACTCCTTTGTTTTAAAGAATGCAAGTATTTTAATCACCCAGTGCATTGATTTCAAAAATTGAAGGGTTTGCTGCAAAAAGGATGTAGCACCAACCTAGGGGGATTTGAAGTTACATGTACTATCATATGGCAATGTAGCTCCAATCGTTAATTCTCGCGTTACTCAAGCGATGGAGCTATCTGTCTCATTAGATTGTTGAAATATTGCTCCTGGAGCTATCGCCATTTTCCTCCATTGATCTTGCCTTCGGAAACATTGAGAAACGTACAAGGTAACTAGAAAGATTTCGTCTACCGCGTGAGTATACTGATATCATAGAGAGGACAAGTGAAAAGTTTGTTGTTACTAGCGTTACTCAAGGAATGATTTTCAACTTCGTTGACCTATTAAAAGGTTTCTTCCCGAAAACTTCTTGCATTACTTCTAATGGTAACAAATGGGAAAAATAATTTATAACGCAATATATAGTTTTTACTTATGAAAAATCCCAAATTCATACAGGAAACATTACGTAGAAAGAGTGCTGGACTACTCTGTAACAACATGGTAAGAACATTCAACATCCAAAAAAGTACTCCATTAATGTTAAACAAAATTCAGCCATCTTACTCCCATTCCCTTCCACTTAGGAGCCCAAAATATAAAGACGTAAGGGAACTAGCTCTCAAATACGTCCCACAAAGTGATATCTGGTTCTACGATGACCTACAACCCGACGACGCAACAGATGAGACCGACATTACAAAGGGAGAATGTGATGATTAATGGGAATATAATTTTTTTGATTTTAAAGCCAAATAGTATATATATTTTCCTTATATTTTGTTAGTTTACTTTAAATAAAAGAATATTATAGTAAATTGCACTTTAATTTTAAAATATCTTTCATAGAGGTAGACAGACTAATCAATTTGGTTGCAAGAAACAGGTAGCTCAAACATTCCAACATGTGCTACGTCATCTGGAAAATATATTTTTGAGTGAAAATACTGTCATAATATGTAGGTACAATTAAGAAGATTGATCAAAGGAAAATCTTCGCACTATTTGGAATTTAAAATTTTCAAACGTTTTTACGACTTTCTGCAAGCTTGAATAATTGGAGCTACCTCCTTTTTACAGCAAACCTCTCAATTCTTTTTTCGCACATTTCATGACGAAACCGAATATTGAAGGAAGATTATATAAGCATATAAAAAACAAAAAACTTACAGAATAATAAAAAAAATTTAATGTTTCAATTTATAACAAATATAAAAAACAATAAATCTGTAAAATGCTTTGTTACAGTACTTATTACTTTGAACTGAACAGGAATTTAACGAGTAAAGGCATATATGATTTCTCATAAAATATCGGTTCAATTTTTGAGAAGCGGTGGAAAAGATCTTAATTTTTTTTAAACTCTGGAAATGTATTCTTTTTAATATCTTCACTATAATGTAGTTTTATATCTAGGCTCTATTTTTTTTTTTTTTTTTTGGATTTCTTATTATATACCACTTTTAAGGAAAAAATCCTAATATTAGATTTTGGCTCGAATATAACCTAAAAAAGTTTTGTGTACTCCATTAAATTAACTATAAAGTCAATATCGTATAACGTTGCAAAATTGCTTTTCAGGTATACGCAAGTAATTTTTAGAAATAACACGACTCTGGATTTGTATTACTTTTTTTAATATGTACAGGTTTTTTTATGAGAAGTGTCCCAAGTAAAATATGCCTCATATAAATCTTTTATTATTACGCTAATTTTTTTGTTTGACGTCGCAAGTTTTAAAGTCAAACTTACTCAATTTCAATAAAAATAGCAAAATTTAATTTTCTGTATAGTATATTCCTTATATGTTGAATTTTTTTCAGTTGATCTTTTAGCGGATAGTTACAAGAGTTTTAAAATTTTTATTAGTGGAGGTAACACGGAAGCAGTTTTTATTGAAGAACTTATAAGCAGTAAAGCTCATATTGCTTTTTTGCCTTTATATAAAGTTAATATTTTTCTTCAGGCAATTTCAAATCTTCTATAAAGTAAACTGTTTCCCGCTAACCCTAAATATTTCGTCAAAACTGTTTTCGATTTTAAGGGTAGAAATATGTTCAAAATATTCATCTCATTCGCAGAAATTCTAGAATTATAAGGTTTCTAAAAAAATGTAATGGAATCTACATGGAGGCACTGTTTATTGATGTTTCAACTTTGCTTCAAAATAACTTTAATTAATTGCAATTTTAAGAAGTAAGTGTTGAATTGGTTGATAGTTTGATAGATTTGACAGTCAATCATGATACCTTTAACACTCTTATTTCTAAAATCATTCGAATTTAGGTACTTCAGAATATTGAAACGCTTGTTTTTTTTTTTTTTTTTTTTTTTTTTCTAAAATACGTAAAAGTATTTTCTTACTTTAATAATAAATTGAATATTAATTATTAGTGCAAAATAATTATGTTGAATTTTTAATTATGTAGATTAGTGAATAGATTAGAATAGTTTTCTGTATTATATATTTTATCTTTTTATTTTTATTCATTTTAGAACAATTTGGGTTGTTGTTGTTGTTTTTCATTTATATTTTCCTACAGAAGATAACTGGAAATTTAGTAAATTAAATAATTATCAACACTGAGCGTCCATCCAGAATCAGACGATGGAGTTACGCTGATAGAAGTTCATTTGAATCTTATTCCTTAATTTTTTATTTCATTTACTTACTTTATACACTTTTTGTTTAATGCAATTCAGATTTTTTTTGTTTTTATATAACTTTATGCAATTATGTACTTTATATATATACTGTAGATCTTTGCATAAAAGTTTTATGAGAAAAAAAAATGATCGTTTGTCACTCGTTAAAAATTTAAAGCATAAACTGAACTGTTGAAAAAACTGAAACAATATTCAATTTTGTTTTGTGTTTGCTTTTTTTGTTTCAGTTTAGTTGTAGTTAACATTTTAAGATTGTTTAATAATGATCTAATTCGTGTTTAACTTTATACATATTTAACATATTTATAGAATTTTTTCTTTCAATAAAAATTAGTTTCAATCCTAGTTTATACGCCACATATTTTTATAATAATCATTTTCTTTCATACATTTTTGATCTTCCCCATTGTTCCAGCGCATTTTTCAGTAACCATTTAAACTATTTATAACTGATGTTAATTTTATTAGTTCGAGATTATTTAGTTCTTCATCATCATCATCATCAGTAATAAAATTATTTCATGATAAACATAAGAAAAATCAATCTAAAAAAACAGGAATAAATTTTTAGTTAAATCTGGAACAATATATTGTACAAATTGCATTGAATTAGTTTATGCCTTCTCTGCTTTTCATCTCTAATAATAAAGCATTAACATATTAGTAGAGAATATATTAAACCAAGATTAAATTCTTGTTAAAATCATTTATTCATGCGCATAAATAGTGATGTTTTAGAAAGATAATTATTTCAATACAATAAAATTTAAGTAACACTATTGTTACATCATTTGAGCATTGATCTCATATACCAATATTTACTTCTTTAACTATCCAAAAATTTCTATGCAATTATTTTACTTTATATTGATGTGTGATTTAATAGTAAATGCCTTTTATCCTCTAATCAAAAACCCTGTGCTGTAAATAAATTAATGCTAATTGAATCATAACATGGTCCACTGAATTTGTTTCAGAACTTTGGAAAATTTACAGAACCAGAAACTAGAATAGCTAAATCAAACATCCATAGAAGAGTACGACATTCTTGGTGCTAATAGGAAAGTTCTGTAAGACCAAGTTCCAAATTATTAGTGTAGAAAAGTGATCACATTAACGCATTTGACAGAAACTGTGAAAGATTTCAACTTGAATTAGTTTTCTGCAACACATAAATTAGATTAATTAAAAATTAAGGATTCATTTTAAACATTTGGCCAAATTTTAATTAGAAGTACTTGAAGAATTCAGAATTGTTTTATGTCGAAAAATTCCATGTTTGAATTCCAGAAGAATAATTAACAAACTTAGAAATGAAATTCATTCCAAGCTTCTTCATTAATAAAACTTATATTTCTTTCTTAGGGATATTGTCTAGACAATACAGAAAGTTTAACTCCATAAATTAAATAAATAAAGAAAGATTTTGTCTATCACAGATAATTAGAAAATATTTTCTCGATATTTTTTTTCTTTTTAATCTAATTTTATTAAAATGTTTTTGAGAAAATTTAAATTTCAGAAATCAACTTTTTTAATTTACACTTCAATTTCAAATACCATTTCAAAAATTATATCTTATTCTTGATTATTTACACTTATTTGAATGCAAAATCTAATATATAAAAATGAATTTTTGTTTGTTCGTATTTTATGCACTGCCGTATCGTTCATCCTATAAAAAAACTGTGATAAAACTTTGCCAATTTATTGCTTGCACTTGCGTCAAGGTTATAGGCATAGTACAATTATATCTAATGCTAAACCTAGAAAATTCATGTTTTTCCCATGATGAAGCACTTAAAAAATTGTGAAAAATAGAATAAACATTATTTATAGTTCTTTATATATTATTAAATTTCAATGAATATTTCATTGTCGATAAGAAAACAAATATCATTCTTTCTATCATTCAAAATTAAACAAGATAGTCATTTCAAATTTCAAACGATATTTCCAAAATTATTTCTTCTGCAGCAGCAACGCATCGTGTGCCAGCTAGTACTATTTAAAATTCTCTCAATATATTATATATTTGAATTTTTTTAACTTGTTTAATGGTAAGATTATTTAATTTTTTTAAACGGACTTTCAGAATGAAATATTTTAATATTTATTCAATTAGATGTCTTTGTATGGTCAAATTAAACAGCAAAAATAATTAAAATGAAAGTCTCTTTTAAAGCTAATCATTAAAAAGAAGCAAAGTTTGTTAACCATAGCTTGAACAATAGAGAAATAACGAAGTAACGAAGAAGTAATTTGATAAAACAATAAAAATAGTTAGAGCTTCATTACATCAATGTCGCAAGTCATATTAAAATATTTTCAAAACTCTATTGAAAACATGGACAAAATTAATTTTAAAATTGAAAAACATCTTTCTATAATTTCGATATAGCGTAAAAATCTTTTTTGGTATGACAATATTTTTCCAACGTTATCATGAAAAAAATTAAAACGTCTTTTAGTATTTAATTTAATATATTTAAGAAATGTTTCCCCAATTGCATATTTTTATCCTCACAAGGATATATGACAAATTTTATAGACGAAATTTTCTGCCTTGTAGAATAGCAATACACAGCAACATTCAACTCCATTATTTTATAAGGATAATGGAATAAAGTGTAAGTTCTTCAAGTATTAAAATTTTAATAAAAGCTATTATTAGCTACTGTTTAATTAAGTATAGAAGGAAAAACTTCTGAAAACGCAATACCATAAGCAAAAAAAACTATTCAATTAATTTTTCTTAAAGAAAAAAAAATCTTATTCATTAATTTGCTTGCAAAGTAACGCTTATAAATAGATTTTTCTCATTTATTTGAAAAATTTTCTTATTAAAAAGTTCAGTATTAAAAGAAAACATTAAAAAATTTAAGCTATTATTCTTCATTATTGAAATATTTCGCAGCTCAAAAAAGTGTTGCCACATGAATGAAATTTGAAGTAATATTGCTAGACAGATAATAGAAAGTTTCCGTAATATCCAAAATGTGCCATAATCAAAAACATAATGGCAGCTCCTTAATTGGTAAACAAAAATTTATAAGTAAAACTTATTTATCAAAATAATTATTATACTGAACAGGGTAAAGTTACGTTTATTATATTTTACCTCGTCTTCAGTATTCTTAGCATTTTGATGGGATATTAATTCGATTAAAACTTAAAAAGGTCAAATCACTTTCAAATTATTAACTCATGTGGAATTTTAATTTTTTATCTATTTTAAAATATCAAAAAAAAAATAAAGGCATATCGAATATATTTAAATCTCTCAGAGACTCCGTTTTAAGTTTCAATAAATTCATATTTTGTTACCAAATCGTTTTTTTTTTTTTCTTCTTTTTTTTTCAAAAACACTCTATATAATATTTTCTTTTCTAAATGTCTGAAAATAGCTATTTGTATTTCAAAAGTTTATAAACCTAAATTGTCAAATTATCTTGATTTATTTTTCATTCACTTAATCAGTTAACTGTTTCGACCTCTTCGGAAAATGCCTATCTAAACTGTATCGCAAAAATTTAGCTATATTTATTACTTATTAGTCCTGACGAATAAACTCGGCATAACGCAAAATGTTCCATGACGAGTATACTCGTGAAAAACAGTTAACTGGTTAATCATTAATGACATGATTTTGAGAGCAGTGTTTAAATGTTTTTCAACAGAGGAAATATTTTAGTTATATAATAAAAAGAATATAATTTCTTCGGAAAAAAATGTTTTAAAATAAGAAAGGAATAAACAAATGAAACAATGATTCATAATTTACCGAAAAACGACTCCTAATTTTACAAACTGTTGAGTACAGAAAACCACTATCATTATTCAACATTGAAATTTTTACAGCAATGTCTTAAATATATTTAAAAATCTTGATCGATAATTAGTTAATTTAATGTTTATAATTACAAAATATCTATTCAAAAAATATATGCAAAGTTTTCCAAAATGTACTTTTTTCTAAGGTTAAAGATATTCCACCAGAATAGTCGCCATACTGTCTGTTTTATGACACCTAGTGGGATCAAGAAACCCATCGATGGCAAAACAAAGAAATTTAAAATAAAAACAGTGTTTCGGATTACAGATTTTTTTGCATAACTATCTTTTATTATCTAATAAATAAAATTTTTAAAGAGTGTTTTTAATAGTATAACTATGTATAAACTAACGTTTCATACTTAAGTTTGATTTTTTTTTCAAAAAAAAATTCTATACCGATCCTACACCAAAATTGCTTTAAATTGACATATGCTGTTTTTATCTTCTAGTAATTAATACAAAAAGAGTTATTTCAAATATTTTATTAACGTGAGATTTATTAGTCACATTTCAGAGTATATTTCCCCTATTCAATATAAATGAAATTGCTGTTATATATTTTTTTTCAATAACTTGAAACTTAACGGCTCTAAAATTCTTCGTATCTATTAATTCCGTATATTCCTCTTAAATACATTTTTAGCCCAGGAGATGGTTCAGCTCATCTGTTTCAAAAAACATACTTAATTGTGTGTTTACATTTAAAAGAACATATAGTTACCTATAACATTCATTTAATTTCATAACTATTACATATGAAGCCTATATAGTAGTCCTACTATATAGGCTTCATATATAGGCATATATATTGCATCCTACTATATATGAAACAACTATATAGATATTCATTTAAATACACATTTGCTAAATATGAAGTCCTCCATGTTTCTCCTACACCTGTTTAATCGGTAATAATCGCGTAATATGTGGCGTGCATTATCGGACAAATGTATGGAAACTCTCTAATACTCTAGTCGAGTTGTATTTTAATATAGGAAAAGTACATACCAGCAATTTTATTGATTTAAAATATTCATTGGCTGTAAAAAAAAAAAAGACTAAGTTTGCACCTAGACATATTATCGGATAAAAAGGAGAGACTTTGTAGCCTTTCTGAATAGGAAATAATGAAAAATGTCTTTTTTTTATTATTATTATTCATATAATCTGATTCAAAGAATTGAATTCTAATGTTTGTTAAAGAATATTTTATATATTTTTCTCAATGGTGTAGTCATGAAATTTATTTGTTAGTTAAATAATCACGTAATTACGTAATGAAAATAAAAACATGGATTCTTTTGCAACTTTTATCTGTATTGCCAACTAACATATTATAGATAAATGAATAAATTGTCTGCAGCTAGGAAATTAATTTACAAAATCAATTTCAGTAAATCGTTTGCGTCTTATTTACATATAAATGTGAATAAATAAAATTGAATCGCTAATTTTTAAACAAAGCGCTAATAATAGAAATCTAAATCATAGTATAGGTTTTCTTTATATTTTGCTAGCAAATACTATGAAAAAAGGTTTAAATTAATATTTCATGAATATTAAACAGCAACCTTCTTGTTAATTAAAAACTACTTCCTTCGTGCATGTGCAATATTATTCAAATCTGTGTAAGGTGATGCGCAAGAACTGTTCAGTAAATTGAAATTAAATTAGCCAGAAGATGGGAAAGAGAATTCTTAAAATATTTAAATTATTTTATTCATACTAAAAATGTTTCTTAGTTTGAATTTTGTTTTAAAGTTCCATGTTGTTTAAAAACTAATTCCTTTTTCTTTCTACGACCGATATTGATTAAAATTAACTGTTGAAATATATGTCTTCGTATAGTCCAAGCAAATTTAAATTATCAAAAAAATGCTTAGTTAAATTTTGTGTCACTCTTTAAAAACTATTAATTATTTATTTTTAAAAAAATTGTCATTTTAAAATACTTTTTGAGATTAAATTTTTTAATGTAATAAAAGTTCTTATTTTACGAGATATTTTATATTTATTTATCTCGTGATTAAAAATAAAGCTGCAGACAATAGAAAGATTTTGTATAACATTTTTATTATAAAATATTATATAAATAATTATTTCACATTGTAGAGGGACGAGACTCTTTATTATGTGTTATGCCATGGATGAAAGAATGAGTTCAGTTTCAGGAACTACTTTTTATTAGCGGGTTAAGTTCCACGGCACAAACTTTTAACACAAGCTTATTGAAGAACAAGGCATAGAACAAAATACACACGGCAAGCAAGGACAACACAAGAGACAAGAATGAGGAATCATGGGCAAACATGGCTCTTGATAGGTGGCTCTAGTAGCGCCACCTATGAAGAAAGGAGAAGGCAGTAATTGTAACCGCTACATCCTCCCCCTACACCTCCGAAGACCGTCTCGGCAAGGTGGTGGCATTCGTGATATTTGCGCGTTTTTCCCAGGACTCTCATTAGAAACAGAAGACTGTTTCGGGGGTCTACCTCTTCTCCGTAAAGGCATCACAGGAGATTGGTTCTGTGAGATATTTTGAAAAAGAGTTAGAGCTGATGCATGGTATACGCCTAAAGGTTCCTCAGGTTTGTCACAACTGGCTATGACAAAGGTTGTAGGTGATTTCTGGGATAGAATGACGTAAGGTCCATCTTTCCTCGGCATAAACTTTGCACTTCTGCTTTGGTTTGCTTTACTTAAAGGGTGAAGCTTTACCCAAACTAAATCACCAGTTTGAAAATTAGGGCTTGATATACGTGATTTGTCTGCATATGTTTTTCGACGATCTTGGCTTTTCTCAATATTTTCCTTAATTTGTGACATATTTCTTTCAAAACGTTTCAAATAAGGAGTGAATTCTGGGACAAAATTATCATTATGAATAACAGATCGCAGGTCAGTAGTAACATCGTCTAAAGTTCTTAATTCTCGGGCAAAGTTCAAGTAAGCTGCAGTGCATCCTGTAGTTTCGTATTTTGCAGTGTTCATTGCAAATCTAATAGCTGGTAATTGCTCTTTCCATAAGGTATGGTTGTTACCTACCATCATTGCCAAGCGAGGCTTCAAATCTCTATTTTTACGCTCAACAGGGTTTGCCTGTGGATGATAAACAGGAATTAAATTTTGCTTGATGTTTAGGACATAACACAACAGCTGCATGATTGCACTAACGAATTGTGTACCATTATCACTTATTAGACGTCGCGGTAATCCATATCTTAAGAAGACTTCATTTAGTAGTGTTAAGGCACATTCTTTAGCAGTAGCTTGCTTTAATGGGAATAACTCGACCCACTTGGTTATGCAATCTTCAACAATGAAGATCCACTTCATGCCATCACTCGTTTCTGGTAAGGGTCCAAAAAGATCGATAGCTATGCTTTCAAAACGTTGAGCAGGTACAGGTGTCTGTAAGAGACCAGCAGGTTTCTGGTTTGTTGCTTTATATCTAATACATTCTGCACAATTTTTAACGTAATCAGCAATATATTTTCTCATGCCTGTCCAATAATACCTGGATGATATTCGAAAAAAGGTTCCAGCAGCTCCGTAATGTGCAGCTGTGGGTGCATCATGATGGAGTTTTAAAATCTTTTCTCTTTCATGAGATGGGACAACTAGCTGAGCTTCCTCCACTTCAGAGTGTGGAGAGTAGCGGTACAGTACTCCTTGATTTAAGACGTACTCCCTTTCTGTCCAATTCGCAAAGTCAACACTTTTGTCGATATCCTCAAAGAAATCTTCTATGATCTTCTTCAGTTCAGGATCTTTTAACTGTTCCATTCGAAGTTCACCAGCTGTTCTTGATGGGACATCAATAACAACAGTTTGTAATTCACAAGTTTGTTTATCGTTCTATTCAGGTCGAGAAAGCATATCGGCCACAACGTTACATTTGCCTGGAAGATAATCGATTTTCAAGTTATAAGTTTGAATCTGAAGGGCCCATCTAGCTAACCTACCAGAGGGTGACGATAAAGTCATTAACCACTTTAATGGTTGGTGGTCAGATGTTACTGTAATTTCTGCACCTTCAATATAACCTCGGAATTTCTTCAAGGCCCAGACAACAGCCAAGGTCTCTCTTTCAATTGTGGAGTAATTTTTTTCAGCAGAGCTCAGGAGTCTACTGGCATATTCAATTGGTCTTTCATAGGCGGGGCAGTCTCCTTGTAGTAGAACTGCACCTAAAGCGTAACCACTTGCATCCGTTCGGATGATAAAAGGTTTAGTAGGATCAACTTGCCTCAATACTGGTGGAGTAACCAAGCATTGTTTTAGAGTTTGAAAGGCTTGTTGCTCTCGTTCACTCCATTTCCAAGCAATGTTCTTTTTTGTCAAATTGCTAAGGGGTCTAGCAACATCTGAAAAATTCGGGATGAACTTTCTGTACCATGAACAGGTCTGCAAAAATTATTGTAACTGTTTAACATTTCTTGGACAAGGAATATTTTGTATTGCTGCAACTTTATCTTGATCCACCTCCATGCCTTTAGGTGTTATCCACAATCCGAGATATTTCACACGATCGCATGCGAATTTACATTTTTCTCTATTTACACATAATTTGAATTTTCGAAGTCTATCGAAGACCATCTTTAAGTCTTGAATATGCTGTTCAAAAGTTTCAGACAGCACAAAAATATCATTTAAGTAAACTAGAATTTTCACTGTAGGTAGTCCATTGCGGAACTGGTCCATAAGTCGTTGGAGTGTTTTTAAGTCCAAAAGGCATTCTTTTGTATCGAAACATGCCGAAAGGGCAAACAAATGCAGTCTTGTCTTTATCAGCAGGATTGACCTCAATTTGGTGATATCCAGTCTTTAAGTCAAGGGTAGACATAAAAGCAGTAGATTTTGCATCGTGTAAAAGGGTATCCATAAGAGGCAGTGGATACTTGCCAGGTATAGTTATCGTATTCAGCTTACGATAATCTATACACAATCTAATATCTCCATTAGGCTTAGGGACTAGAACTACCGGTGCTGCATACGGCGATTCGAATTCTTCTATAACATCATTGGCTAACAGTTCGTCAATTTCCTTTCTTAAGAGCTCTTTCTTTTTTGGAGATAATCTATAAGGTGTAGATGCAACTGGTGGGTGGTCACCTGTATTGATATAGTGTTTTACATAAGGAGTTGGTTCTCCCCCTAGTCGGAAAATTTCTTCCTTTTCAGTAAGCAAGGCATTCAAGCGATTTTTATTTTCTGTATCCAGATTCTGTCCTTCTCCTACACGCAAACAAAGATTATTAGTTTCAGGTACAACAGGGTTGTTTTGTACTGGATCGTCACTTGTGATAGAATTCGTCGGACAAGAACTCTTATCTATTTCAACAGGACTAGTATTTGTTGGTAGGGGAATATCTTTGGCAAAGGGTATTCTGCAGTTGGGTTTATCTCCAAAATACAAGCAATTGTTATGCATGTCCATCACAATTCCTGATTTCCTTAAAAAGTCAACTCCTAGGAGAGTGCGATTACCTTTAGCAAGTGGCAGGAAAATTAAATCAGTACAGAAAGTTCGGCCATGTATTGTGATTGGCACTGTAGTTTTTAAAACAGTTGATGTAGATTTCTGACCATCAGCCAGACACACAGCGAGATCAATTTCTATGAACTTCTGACCACGCTTCTGTAAAAAGTTAAACATTAATTCTCCGCCAATTGACTGACTGGCTCCTGTGTCAGCACAAACTGTTCCTGTAGCTTCATATACTATTTCAATATCAAGTAAGGTTACTGGAAGGGTAAAACAAGTAAACACCTGTATGGCATTGACATGAGCACTGTCTTTCTTCCGAGAACATGTTGGGCACTTGGATTTTATAAATCCTGGATAGCCACATCCATAACAATAAACAGAGTTTTCCACATTTCGTGATGCTGTATTGCTCGAGTTGGATAAAGTATTTTTGCGAGTATTGGAAGAATCTGTCTTTTCAAATTTGGGGAACTGGGAGTTCTTAAAGTTTTGACTACCAGCATCTCTAGGGAATTTAGGTTTGTACTATTCTTGTGATTTCTGAGGCTTCGTAATTTTTTGATAAGGCGATCTTATATTTTCATACAAGTCCAGCTTTTCAGCTAACATGACAGGATCATTAAGTGTTTCCCAAGTATCTAAATAGTGAGTTTTATATTCTGGAGGGCATTTTTTCTTAATTTGATCAGCGATGATCAGATCTTTTAACTTGTCAAATGAACTAATTTCTAGTTCATTAAGCCAACCTTCGAAGTAAGTTCGAAGCTCGAAAAAGAAATCTTTCCAAGTGGAATGATCACGTTTCTGATGTCGACTAAAAAGAATTCTAAATCGGTCTGCCGTCAGCTTAAACCTTTGCAACAATATACTACGAACGTGGGTGTAATTGTTAAACATTTCTTCAGGTTCTCTTGCTATTAATTTACCTATATCACTTGGAAGTACTCCAACTAGATATGATACCCAAAAATCTATAGATACGTTTAAAAGCTTCATCTGTCTTTCAAACATCGTTAAAAATAAAGACATGTCGTCTGTAGCAGGATTAAATGTAGGTAAAACAGTTTTTAAATCAAACCGCGTTGGATTAGAATCAACTGGACTAGCATTTGCAGTGCTTGCAGTTGAATTTTGATTCTGCAGCCGAAGCTTTTCAAGCTCAAATGCTCTTTCCTCAGCTAGACGCTGTTTTTCTGTTTCTGCTTTCTTTATTTCTGCTTCTTCCAACTTTTTCCGTTCGTCAACAATATTATTAAACGTATCTTTAACAAACTGTTCAGACTGTTAAAGACTTTAGATTTAGTTATTTTGTCATGTAAATCAATTATTTTATCATTAGATGTGACCTCCATGCGCAATTCTGATGCTAAGTTAGAGAGATCAATTTTCTTGCCCTTAGAAAGATAAGCCATTTTTACCTTATACAATTACTGAACTGTTAAGTAACTCAAGAAAATTTGTAAATGCAGTATTAAGTAACGGTTACACAACTACCCTCTCCTTTGAAGAATAACCAATAAAATTAGCATTCAAAAGTACTATGAAATCAAGAATTAAAAATGCAAGAATATGTTGATAAAATTCTTTTTTTTAAAAAATACCATCACATATATAAATATTTGGAGCAAAAATTAAGTGCAGCAAGGGATTTGAAATAGTTGTAATACCTTACTTATTTCTGTAAAGTTCAAGTTTGAAATTCTTACAAAAAGCTTTTTATATAATTGGTATGCAATAACTACGACATTTATTATACAAACATAAAACTTTTTAAAGAAATAAATATATTATGAACACTTAAACATATATTATTTAGCATCTCTTTCAAATATAATACTAGCATACTTAGAACCTGAAAAAGAATTACACACTATATGTTTTTTGAAACAGGAATAATTCTGAATTGGAATATTTTATTGCGAATGGTCAACCCTTTTTAATATAATTTTCAAGAACACAGAATATAATATCAAACTTGCCTAAAAACATTTTAATTAACCAAATCAATACGTTTAAAAAAATGAGTTGTTACCAACAAAACAAAATATTGATATATCCTTTTTCACCAAAGAATGAAAAAAAAATCAAGCTCTTAAAATTAAAAAATTCTTCTTCCCTTCAGGAGATATACATTAGAAGTTCTTTAAACAAGCAATGGGAACAGATTAGTTATTTTTTTAAACCAACAATTTATGCATATATATATATTTCTTAAGAAAAACAAAATATCAATAACATGATAAAAAGAAATAAAAATATGAGTCATAAAAAGGTATTAAATGACAAAACGATGATTAAGCGGAAAAGATTTTTCAGCTTACTTCCGGGTTGAAGATTTTGATGCTTTTGAATTCCAGCTGTGGAAGAAAACAAAACTGCTTTTATTTTTGCAGCGCATTTAATCGTAACGATATTCATTCAACTGATTTATGGAGATATCTCGTTCAAACGAATGAAACACATTTTTGTGAAGAATCACACAATTAGAAAGCACTAATTTGGAGGTGGAGAATTATTCTTGCACACACACATCTCTTGGTGGGGATGAATTTACTGGACGGCGGCAAAAATCACTGTAGCACATAGAAAAAATTTCCACTTCGTGTTAGGGCAACACTGTAGATTTCAACAGATGCGAGCTTTTTTTTTTTTAACACTCGAACTCCGGACAGGTGCGATGTATTCAAATAAAACTTCCCGGGGCGGGAAAAAAAATCATGGCAAGTGTCTGGTTGACACCTTTCCATTCCATGAAATTTTGCCGGTTGGGCGCCACTGTAGAGGGACGAGACTCTTTATTATGTGTTATGCCATGGATGAAAGAATGAGTTCAGTTTCAGGAACTACTTTTTATTAGCGGGTTAAGTTCCACGACACAAACATTTAACACACGCATATTGAAGAACAAGGCATAGAACAAAATACACACGGCAAGCAAGGACAACACAAGAGACAAGAATGAGGAATCATGGGTAAACATGACTCTTGATAGGTGGCTCTAGTAGCACCACCTATGAAGAAAGGAGAAGGCAGTAATTGTAACCGCTACAACATTAAAAAACAAAGCTGCAGACGATAAGAATTTTTTAATATTTTATATTATAATATTTTAATTTTAAGAATTCTTCAAGATAGAAACTGGATGTTACATTCGAATGCTCCTCTTCTAATATAGTATTTTGTCTCTGCTTATATTGCTTTCTAAGATAAATTCTTTAATGTAATAAATTTCTTATTTTAATTAAAAATAAAGTTACAGAAGCTATCGTCATCAAGTTTATCTTTCTATAAAGATTTTTATATAAAAAATTATTTAATATTAAAAATAAAGTTTCGGGCGATAAGAAAATTTTGTATATTTTATATTATATTTTAATTGAATAATTTAAGTTAAAAATGCAAAATATATTTAAAAACCCTTTGCTTCTGAGCACATTGAGATTTTATATTGTTCTAATATTAAATATATTTGCATATGAGTTTTATACTATATAATTTTCAACAGTTGCTTTGGAATATGATAACATTTAATATTATTATAATTATTTTTTGCATTATAATACACAGAAATTTCCTCAAAAATATTGAAATATTAACAAGGATTTAATAATTTATTTCTAATGAAAGTTTTCTCACTAATGAACGTTAAAATAAATTGATCCCTAGAAAGCTGGATATATTATCTAGTTTATCGTTCACAATACTAAATGTTTCAAAAAATCTTTTTGTATTCTGTAGTTCCTTTCTAATAATACACATTCAGACCATTATCTCTGAATTCTTCAGAAGTTGATTTATTTACACAACTAATCCGTCGCTTTATCCTGCTTCATAAAGCTCACGATATACACAAGATTAGGCAATTTCTGTAAGCTGTTAAAAGAAACCATTGGAGAAATCATCCTTTTACTAACATACAAAGAATAACAGATATTTTAGGAGTAGAAAGATGTCGTTTCCAAGACGATAATCCCTAAAAGAAATCTACGTATTTGGAAAAGAGAATTGAGAAATTCCAGGGATTTTTGAAATTGACGAAATAAAGAATTGCCTTTTACAGTGGATTTGTTTCTATGGAAGGATAACTACATTTGGAAGACCAATTTAAAGAATTCTTCAAGATAGAAACTAGACAATTCATGTTACATTCGAATGCTCCTTTCCCAATACATTTTGCCTCTTCTTATGCTGTTTTCTGAGAAAGATTAAAGAAGAATATCATGGCTCAAGATATGTATCTCAAAATATGTATGATCTGTAGAAAAGTTTTCATATAGTATATATATATATATATAATATAACCTAATTTATTTCGTTTTATTCGAATTCCAATTTTCTATTTTCTTTTATTGTAAATTTGAATATCTTTGAATATTTTCTTCTTGCAGAGTAATGAATATTTAAATTCGTTTCTTTAAATAGAAATTATTAAAAGTTGCCTACTAAACAAGCATTTTTTCCATGTATATTAGTCATTTCCAAAGTGCGACATTTAGTCATTTAATTTATGAAAAGCTTGTTGTCTGTTTGAATGAATACCAGGGAAACCTTTCTATGTTTTTTATTAATTAGAAGTTTGAATTTACAAATTTTTATAATCAATTTATCTGATGAAAATGCAATTTAAATACGAATAATTATTACATATATTATTTATTTTATAGCTGCCACTGAAATAGATATTTTTCAAACATTATTTATAAGATATTTCAAATATTGTATTACTTAAATATTATAAATATTTTAAAATATATTTTAAATATATATTACCAATCAAAAGGATGTTCGACATATTTTTATACATTTTTTTAAAATTTCTTGATACATATATTAATTTCTTAGTACATTCTATAAATGAGTCCATTAATTTTTTTAACTGATTTTCATTAAAGCTATTCATTTATTTAACTCATTATAATTTATTCCTTGGCATTATATATAGCATATTTTATGCTCAAAAGAAAATTTCGACATAATTTTATATATTTGTTTAAAATTTCTTGATACATATATTAATGTCTTACTACATTCTAAAAATTAGTCGATTAATTTTATTAAATTGATTTCTATTAAAGCTATTACCTTATATATACAGGTAAATACGTAATTTATTCAACTCACTATAATAATTTTTATGACATTATATTAGCCTATTTTATACTAAAAATAATATGTGACTTAAAGTGAATTTCTGACTTAAAAAAAAAAGAAACTAATGATAATGAAAGCTCTACCTTTAAAAAAAGGTCTTCATAATATGCATTTTGAAATAAATTTAAGACAAACATAAAAATTGCATCCATAAATGAAACCATTTCATGTTAAATACACGTCTGTAATTTTCGTAGGTACGAAAAAACACTGAATACTTCTCAGAAAATTTAATTCTGAAAGGAAACCACTAGAGTATGCCTTGTCTGGGAAAGATTCTGGAACAGATTAAATCTAATAAAACGGCCAAAAAAGTCACTTCTAGTTCTTAGAGACATCATTCTCACTTGATGTCTTGGAGCTCCATCTTGTGCACAAATCGGCTTATGTTACAGTTTAGCTTTAACTCCCTATAGACGTCGATTTAATTTTATTAGCTGACCACATCAGTGAAGGAATGCATAGTAGTAACTGTTATAAAATACATATATATTATTTGACTTTTCTATTCTTTTTCTAACATAATAAAGTTTATAGGCATACATACTTCTTATTCATTGCATCTTATGTCGTGCTTAAATAAAAATTTGTTTAAAATTTTTAAACAGAGAAGATTTTTTGGACCTACAGTTATCAAATTTTTAGTGACTCAATAAGAAAGATTTCTTTAAACTTTTAATTAAATTTTCTAAGATTAGTCATAATGTTCACATTTATAATCACAACAATAATCGAAGCCTGTTACAGCTCAAAAACCGCTTTAACATTGTTTCAGAATGAAATAATGAAACTTTCAGTGTAACAAATCTTATTTCCGTGATTTTTTTTCTAAATTTTTAAAAATATTGAAATTTTTTTACTGTAATTATTTTTACTTTTAATTTTTTATTGGAATTATTTTTATTTCATAGATTATTGGGCCAACAGTTATCAAATTTATAAAGACTCAATAAAAAAGAATTTTTTTTAAGATTTTAATTAATTTTTTAATTCAGACTAATCATAATGTTCACATTTTACCTCAATAATCAATGTGCATAACTGCTCAAAAACTACATTTACATTATTTTAAAATTAAATAAGGGCTTCAAGGAAACAAATTTTATTTCTATAAAAAAATTTAAAAACAATTTAATGCTATAATTATTTTTATTTACAGATTTTTAGAGGCACATTTTATAAATAAAATAAAATACACAATTAGAGAATAAAATATCATGCTATGATATTTCGGTTTAGAGGTTCGAATCATTTTTCTATTTCATATTTCACTCTTCTGTTTACAGGTTACCATTTGGATAATTTTAACTTGCTGTAGCGCCAACTAGTAAAAATCAATTTACATGGGGTGTTCAAATGAAAAAGTACTAAAAGACTCTGTGGGTTTAAATGAAGACTTTATTCAAACTATACACCATAGGCCTGAGCACAACGATCCCATTGATTAACGAGCCGAAAGATTCCTTGTTCCCAGAATTCCTGTGACTGGGACGAGACCCAGTTTTTCACAGCATCCTTAAGTTCGCCGTCCGAGTTGAAGCGCTTCCCTTTCAGTTGTTCTTTCAAGAAACCAAAAAATTAAAATCGCTAGACGACATGTGTGGCTGTAAGGTAGATGGTCGAGCTGATCCCACTTGAACTTGGCCAGTTCCGCGTGTGTGTTCCTGGAGACGTGTGGACACGCGTTATCATGGAGCAGAACCACACCCTCCGTCTTTTGTTCTTGGACTTGCGTTGTCTTCGGAGTGTCTCACAGTACACATCGGAGTTAATGGTTCTCCTCCAGGATTCTGTTCTCACATGCACTGCCACGTCAATTGGACAGCCCTCTTTATAAGAACCTCTACTCTCTCCGGAGACTCCAATCGCATCCCTAGATGTCTCGCTACGTTCTCCCATAGCGGCATAGGTAAATATGTTAGCGGTTACTTTGTTACGACGTTTCGTAGATTTTCATTTGAACGCTCCTTGTAATATTTTATGATGATGTAAATTCTGTTTACCTGAAACGCATCTGTAAGATAAAGAACAATTAAATATTAGATAATATACAGTAGCATCAAGCAGATTGAATTCCCATGTTCAGAAGTAAAACCTCGTATGTGTTTGTGTAATTTTTTTCATATTTATTAATTTAAATCGAATAATCCTAAAATACAGAATGATTTTACTTCCCTGAAGATATTTCTAATAGCCATTTGAAAGAATTTTAATACTGATATTCTCCCTCTGTAAAATATTTCATTACATTCGCAAAAACTCAAATAAAATATTCTTTAAGATAATCTTAAAAAGTTTCAAAAACAATCTTTTAGACTAGAATTGATACAAATAATGTCGTTTGATTAGCTTTTATACAAAATAGAAAAAGTATCGCTGATATAAAGCTTTTTTTAGATTAAAAGAACTCTTACAAGTGGTAGAAATCATGTGTTACTCTTATTTTTATAATCCGCTTATAAATCTGAAAACCCGAAAGCTTTTTCTTGCTATCTTAATGCCTGTATAAGCAATTTTAATGATCTTTAACCAAACTATATTTCGAAAACTTTTCACTGTAAAAATAATCCATGTCATTTGAACTTCATTTCTGTAAATTGGCAATGATGATCAGCAAAAAAAATGTTATTTTTAAAATGAGAAGCTTTAAAGAATACGAGGTTGAAGGCTTAGGAAAAAGTAATATATTTTTTTAATATGTGAAAAAAATGTATCCATTGTTTTTATTTTGTTTGTTACCGTAATTTAAAAAAATTATTTTGCATTGGATTTGAAATAGAAACTTCAGATAATTAATTTAAATTTTTACGGTGAAAAAAAAAGGTAAAATTAATTTTCATGCTGTGTGTTTTTTGAAAATCAGTAATCAAAAAGAAACAAGGATGATATCTCGTACAATTTTTCATACATTTTAAACATATCTATAGATATTTATAATATTGTGATATTTCGGTCCATTAGCAACTATAACAGTGGACTATTCTGTGGCCTCCACAACAGTCTTTAAATGTCTGGGTTCAGAATCCATTAGTTCTTATATTATTATTTCTTCATCAATGTTTCTCTATTCTTCCGTTATTACTCATTTTAGTTCAGCTTTCATATTAGTGTTGCGTTTTCATCCTCTGACTTCCAGATCTCTCTCCAAATCCGGAGAATAGGATGTTGTTTTCAGATTTTCTGAACATTTACAAAGGCATCAAAAGTGAACGCTGAGAGCAAAGTTAAATCTTTATTAGGATTAAAAAGAAGTTATTTCTAATACTCAAATTAGATTTTAATATTTTAAAATATTTAAGTAGAAGGCATATTCGCTAATAAGACATACACTTATTCTATTAGTAAGTTAATTAATAATTCTATTTAGTAGAAGACACTATATTCTATTAATAAATACCAAATTACTTAGCCTTGATACTTACAGGCACCTTTACTGATTTTGACAGAACCTTAGAACATCTCCAATCGCTATCTTTATTTTCCACTATGTTCTTTGAATTGAGTTTAACATTTTTTTTTCTTCTAAAAGTAATCATACGCTCGATGGAATCAAACTCGGCAAAGATCAAGCATAAAATAATATATGGCATTCTAAGGCATGATGTCTTGAAAATTTTTACATCTTTGAAAACAATTAATGAGTTTATTAAATATATATCCAAAACTCTTAAAGTAAAAAAAGAAATTCTTTAGTTTATTGAAAATATGAAATGTTAAATAAATGTAATATGCTTTTTGTAATAAAGGAAATATTAGTAATATTTTCATTTTTAATAAGTGTCTATGAAAGGGAAGATAAAAGCTTAATCTTATTACAAATACAAAAAATGTTCAGGATAATAACTTATAATTTTAAATGTACATTTTTAGACAGCACAAATCAATTTAAACATGACGGGGAAAATGAATAAGTTCTAACCCAAGTTCTAAAAACTATATATGCATTGTCATTAACTACAACATTTAAACAGAAATTAGAATTTTTTAAAGTATTATTAACATAAGTAATAATTTAGATGGCTTGAAAATTCCTTTGAAAAGGTAAAATGAAATCAGTAGCGATATATGTGTAATATAATCAATCGTATGTAATCAATAGTGATGTATGCATCATTTCATTTTCAAAGTATATTTAATTTAATAATTATAACAATTTTTATCTTTTAGTTAAGAAAGTAATTAACTCTCATTTTTAAAAACAAAATGTAATGAAATAACGAAAAATACATGCATTGTCAGTAAAATAGGTAAGAATTTAGAATTACGAAGCAATTTCAATTTTGAATTTGACCCTTTTTAGAAAAAACTTCCCGCTTCTAAGTCTATTTTTATAAATATATTTAAAAAAAATATCTTTCCTTCATTCTTTATGTAATTTATTAACAATTTGGAATAAATAGTTTTTGTGTAAACTTTAAGTGAATCATTGATATAAATGCTTTTTAATAAATCATCATTGCAATAAAAATAATTTATTATTTCTAATTTTTAATTCTAAAATCTTATATAAATTATTGATAGTCTAATATCCTTTTTTATTCAAATTATGGTAAATAATCATTCAACATTTGAATCGGACTAAAACACTATTTAACTTAGTATTTTCAATTGGGAAATATGTTTCTTTTAAAAAAATTTCTTGCTTTTTTGTTTGTTTGTTTGCTCAGATCAATTATGTTGCCTAAACCATTTTTATAAATACTTTTCAATTTCAATTTCAATGTAATGAAGCATCAATTTGAAACAAAAAAAAAATTAATGCAATTTTAAATTTATAAATGTTTATCATTTTTAAATGAAATATTTTAATAATTTTGATTAATACAATAATATTTTGATAAATATATAATAATTTTGATAAATAATGCAATAAAAATTTCTAATTATCTTTTACATAAGCAATTTAGATCAAACATAAAAAAATAGGTTAAAGAACTGCAGATTTATTTACATTTTTTGCACAAAAAATAGCATAATTTTTAGCCATATATATTAATTTAATTTAATATAATTGATCATGGAAGACTCGACGAGATTTTTGCCATTTTTCTATTTTTAGCATTAGTTTTAGCATACCATTTGCTACTTTATAAATCAAGAACGGAAACCTACGACTCGTAATTATTCAGTCTTTTGCATTATTAATTCTATCCACAATTAATAATGTCCAAGCCGAATTATGCTCTTAGATTACCATCAATATTACCCATAAAAAAAGGAAAGTAGATGGGCCGTGAAGTGCTTTGAGTCTATTTTCATCATAAAAGGAGATCTAAAATTAATAATTCCAAGAATTAATAAATAGGTAGACTGATTTTTTTTTATCGTAACTGTAATAAGTATTAGACTTTTATAATCTATTCTCAAAGTGATGAAGTGATGCGTCTTTAAAAACTTCGATTTTATATTTAAAATTTGTATGTGGTTGTTCTATTACTTTCTAGGATACAGTACAGAATTCAATTACTTTCTAGGATACAGTGCAGAAAGTTAATGTCATATTACGAGTTTTGCTACTAAAGATCAACTTTGCAATTCTAGCGTCTGTGGATACAAATAAATCCTCGATATGCACGAAATCATTTTTTAATTTAATGTACAGTAGTGTCCCAAGTTGTGAACATCTTTTAGAAAAAGAGCATTTTTGAGATTTGATGACTCATAACAGCAATTTTATTAAAAGAAGTACCTTAAATAATGTATCATTTTCAAAGACAATTTAATCCGGTATTTTAAAGAATAATTTTAAAATGGATAATTATATTGTGACATTCTCACTTATGGGGATTAATTCTTAATTGGCTTAACATTTAGCATCAATTACGGTCTTCAATGCCGTTCCATGGAATTCACTAATGTTTTTAGTTCTTCAGCTGTTATAATGTTCCATCTTCTGGACATTGTGATATTTTTTATGCTTTTTGTGTATTACTGCTTTTTATATGTTCTTTTCAACTTAATCTCATCTTAAACAAAATGAACCTAAAATTGGTTTGCTAACTATATAATTTAAATATTTTTTAGTGAAATGAAGTATAATGTATACCCTGATTTACCACCCATATTCTCGCGCTGACTGTAAGCTTTTTAATAAATAAATAATGGTTTACCTGGCGACCTTCAAGGTCTTATAACCTTTCGTAGGTAGTTAATAATTCTTTGAATTATAAATGTTATGCGGTCGTCGTGGGGACCAAGACCAAGCTATTATAATATGAAACTATTATTGAATTATTGCTTTAATTTATTGAATTTTATTATGAAGTTGCTTTTTTAGCCGATCCCATAGATTTTCAATTAGGTTAAGGTTTAAGCTATTCCTAAGCCATTCCAGTTGTATGAAAATCCAAGGTAGTGAGTGGACGCACTAAAACCTTTATAATTTTTATTCATTTATTTAATTTTTTTGGCAACGACTTTGTAAATAAATTATTTTTGTGGAATAAAATTCAGTTGACTGGAAAATACCTTGGCGTGACGTTCTTTTAAATCTGATTTTGAAAAAACTTAAGGAATTGATCAAATTTTTTGAAAGCAAGTCATACCAGTAGTAAAATATTATTGTCTTGAAAAAAGTTTTTAAATACAATTCCAACATGACATAGAGCTAAATTCTGTTGAAATTTAAATTTTTCATTATCTGGGCAGAAGTGTGAACAATAGTTTAGGAACGAGTATTTTATGAATGTGTTTTTTAGGCATTTATATTTTCATTAATCACACAAATCTGTCCGTGTCTTCTGATGTTATACAACCTCAGATCATAATATGAACTGGGTATTTAACAATAGAAGTAATGCAGTCAGGATGAAAATCTTCTTCTTTACAACACTGCTACATTTTAGTATTTTATGCTCTCGCTGTCAAATAGTGAAAATCTGGTCTCATCATTCAGAATCACCCTGTTATGTTGTACCTAAAATGAAAGTTGTTATTGTTGTTGTTACTTATGGCACTTTAGAAGCCTACTGTCAGCGATCGATTGAAGCTAAATGAGCGTCTCTTGTTTTTTCAGTAGGTAGGGACAAGAGTACGACTCAGCTACTTCATGCGTCACATTCGCTTGCACAACCCCTTTTTACAGGGGGGCACATTCACACACCTCACAGATGGAACACAGTAGTGAAACAACCATGCTCAAACCGGGACTCGCACCCAAGACACCCAGAACACAGGGAAGACGTGCTACCCCTATGCCAGGACGCCGGCAAAATCAAAGTGACCCGCTTAAATAAACCACCAGGAGTGGTCTTTCTATAACGTTCTCGCATACTCTCTAATAAAGATACATTCAAGAGAACGCTTTGCATTATATTGACGTACAATAATTACGAAATATAAATTTTTGACACAACGCTTCACTTGTAGTCTCAAAATCCCATGCCAAAATTAATATGTTTAACTCGTATCATTTTTGACTTATTACACTTATATGCTTCTGAAAGTACAGGACAATAAATGATCACCCTAAGATTTGATGGTATTGCATTATAGGTGTTAAATCTGTGTACCTAATTTTATCCATCTAGCTCTCTATGTTTTGCAGTTATCATGTTAACTTATATTCAAACAGCCAGATAGACAGGCTTCTGTAAACAGATTTTGATTAAAATTTGATATAAATCTACAAAGTTGATGTAAGAGCTGTATACCATAGTCTAGCTTAAAGAATTTTTGTGTTATCTTACAGAGACAGGTAGAACCGATGAACATTTTTCTAAAATATATTTTTCGAACTGAGGGAGGTCTAAAGCGTCTTCGAATTTTTTGATCATTACAATACTTTCACTGTAGAAACGAGAAAGTAAAAGTGATACATAAAAATGAGTCTTATAATTTTTAAAAATATTTATTTATAATTAATATATTTATTTAATATATTTTAAATTAATTTATTTCAAAAATAAGATATGCGCATGTGCAAAGCAACAATGTAACTAAAAAAAGATATCCATTGAAATTTCTCAATCTTCTATTTCAAAAAAGTGTAAAACTTTTAGAGAGAAGAAAAAAAGATTTAGTTTCAAAACAGAACTTAAGGCTTATTTTCAATCTGGGAATATTGATAGTAATAAAGTAAAAGCATAAGTGATATATACATGCGTTTACATTAGTAAAAGTAGTAGGAAAGATTTCTAAAAAATCATATTTATGAAATTCATTAGAATTTAGTTTTGATAAATGCCTAAATATTTAAATAAAATACTCGTATTATCATTTTCTAGAACAATTCTGATTTTAACAGATTTCATATCGACATAGGTATAAAAGATAATAGAAAATTCTTATGTTGATTGACACACCATTAGTAGTAGCATTAAGAGTGAAATTTTAATTAAAAAAGTTTAGATCTTATTAAACCCTTGTCCTTTGTTTAAACTCCAGACAGGATAGGAATAATCACCATAACTCAAAATCTAATCCTCTTCTTAGAATTTTTAATATTTCAGCACATCGCATGCTTATCCAAACTTCCATCTGGTGAGAATTCTCAACATCTGTACGTTTTCGTGTTTCGTCAGACGAGGTTAATGGAACAATAGTAACTCTTCCTTTCAAAAAAACGGTGATGAGATAATTTACTTAAACTAATTACATGCATAAATTCTCGCTCTTAACGAGGTAAATTAGCTGCTTTAGAATGTTCCAACACATAAATACAAAATCAAGATGTAAATAACATGACCTGCTGATCTTGCCGTATAACGGAAGTGACGACATTTTTCTTTTGTTTAACTAATTGTAGTTTTCGTTTCTTTTTTTTTCCTGGACCATCGTAATACTTCTTTTGCTCTTTAAATAAATGAGTGTTCAAAGTTTATTGCTTTATTTTTCGTTATATGGTGCAAACATTGAAAGTTTATATTATTCTCCACGTGAATCATATTTGTTGACTGGAATTCAAAAGATTAAAAAAAATTTTAATTAAATACAGCATATTTTTTCAAAGCTAGAAAAAAAATTAGTCTTCAAAAATTTATTAATTGCAGAATTAAGTTTATTTAGCTACATTAATATCCTGTTTCCTATATTAAGCTTTTTCAAGCTGCCCTTTGTAATCTGCATTCTTGTCCAGATGATGAGGACAATACCTGAATCAGATCCCTCTATAAGGAGATCATACAAATGAATGACACTTAATCCTTGGTGGATTAGTCTTGAACTAGACCTGTATTAGTCTTATATTTACCGATTAATTACATAGGAAAGATAATGGAAAAACGGAGGCAAAAACTACCTTTTTCTAAGTTATTAAACGAATCTTATTTATTACAAACATTTTTCTCAATTTTTCTTTTTTTTATACCTGTTTTTTTTTAATATATCAATCATCTTGGTAAAATTGCCTGGTTAGCTGAAGATATATTCGGTTGCCATAAGTTTTTTGGAAAATCTGTGCAGTTTTTCACAACAAAATGAGCTACCTTTTAATATACTTAAAAAAACGTATCATTTATAACTGTTCTCATCCAATATTATTTTCCTTATGAAGTTATTCTTTTTTACGAGCTATAAAATCAGTATAAAATTCTAAAAAGATCTACATTTCCCACCAAACTTGGAAATTACAAAACATAGAAACTTAACCCTTTGCACTCGGTAAAGAAATTTGATGCATAATTATTCACATAATACAAAGATTTGTTTATTGCTCTGAAAAATAAATATACATAACTGTTTTAAGACAAATTTCTTTGAAAAATTAATCTACATCTTCTTACCATTCTGTAAGCGTTTTTAACAATAAAAATTTAAAAATAAATAAAACGTCAAAATGATGCACCGTCCTGAATGGTGAGTGTGAGATACCATCCGAATGTAAAGGGTTAAGTTAATTAACTTTACATCTTAAATTTATCTTTCGAAATCAATATCAAAACAGATTATAAAGCAAGATATAGATGATCTATACGAGACTGTTTTAATCCAAAAGAATACGATATGCTCTAAAAATATATCTCATTTGAAAATATTAAAATATTCTATTAATGAATTTCTTATTGAAGAATTAAAAGGCATTAAACTTTCATCAATTAAGGACTCTAAGACATATTGCGTTAAATTTTTCATGGTATGCGTTTAGTTTGAAGTATTTTATCATTCCCAATACAGCATTCCATCAAATGTCTCGAGTTCCACCTAACAAGTAATTTTTTCCCTCTTTATGTGATATATAAATCTTTAAAATTACCCATTCCTTTATTTATAAAGATTCATTTTTGATTATAAATGTCTCGGAATGGAATCCTCTCGTCAAGACACTATAAAGACAAACTGCAGAACCATTTTCCCTATATCATAAAAAGGAATGGACATGCATCCTTATTTTTTATTGCGTCGTATGTCAATGATAAATGCTTCATGTGTAAAGTCTAGAAATATGAAAATAAATTTAATATGCTATATATTTTTCGATTGTAGGATAGCATCATGCTTTTTTAAACTTATATTCAAAATTTCTTTAATATAAGTATATCTATCCATTTAATAATTCTATGATCTGACAGAAAAGATACTCGAATTTAATATAAAACACCAAAAGTGATTGTGTCAAAAATATACATAAATCATGGCTTATTTCATTAAAAGAAGTAAATGCTACATAAGTCACAAAAATCAGAAAATCATATATTCGACTAATAAATACTAGATGAGAGATTATTAATGATATAATAATTGGAATGTTATTTTTATAAGTAATATTGTGTGCTGAAATTATTTTAACTGTATTTATTACATCGTTCCAATAATTTAAATTTATTTTTTGCACCTAAGAACATTTATAAAATTTAGAAGATCCAAATAAGATTGTTTTTGTGTGAAAATGGTAAATTGAACTGTGTAAAAGTTTATAATATATAAATGGAATTTAATATAAAAAGTTCTATGTCGGATGATCTCAATAATGTAGATATTGACCATAAGGAAGATGTTTCTCATCCAATTGATGATACTACTATATCAGAAAGAAAACACAGCACTGGATTCTTAGAATTCATCCAACTCATTAAAAAATAAAAGGAATTCAATACTGTCAATATGGTACTCGATTCATGTTAACTTTCTTCTATCTCAGTTAAAGTCAAAGATAATTCTATATTTTAATAATATCTAACTCTGAAAAAAACATTACAAATTATTTACTTCAATTTCATTCTATCTTATTTTCCGTCTGCACTCTTTTTTTGTTGTAATTGTTGTTTATTATGTTAAAATCAATTTTATTTTTGACTTAAAGTTACTAGATTTAACATTTCATTTTTGTAGAAGTGCAAATTTCCATATAGTGATTTGGAATAAAAAATTTTGCTTAGTAAATAGTATATCAGGCATTTTAATTTTTATACATAAAATCTACTTTTTAATGAAAAAAAAACGTAAAGACTTAAAATTGATTTTTAAAATTTTCTTTCCTATACTCTTATATTCATTTAAAATTCATGCATTGTAGATGCTTGAAAAATCATAAAATCGTGCTGAATTCGGATAAGAAAAGATATTTTTATCAAAAATCTTGATACTGATAGATAATCAACAAGAGAAATAAGTTAGTTTTCATCATTTAATATAGATTATTCGCGTAAATGATAATCTTCAAATATATTTAATTCTTAATTAAAGCTTATTTTTTTTTATTTTTCAGAGTTCTATAATTCCTCGTCTTTAAGTAAAGTTTAAGGTTATGCGATTTAGTAAAATGGCACATCCATCTGCTGGAAAATACTTTTAACCATGATATTTCGTCTGCTTTAAAATCAAATTTTACAGTAAAATAAAAGAAATGGAAGCCGTACATTCCTGTCTTTGTTAACTTCGAAACTATAGAGTCCTTCTTTGAAGAGTGGTAACGATCGCTCCTTCGCAAGTTAAACTTTTCAGAATTATGTAAGTAGTGCTTCAACTTTAGCTATGAACTATTGATTCTGATAACTTGAAACTGTGAAGTATACTTCTTGATTGAGTTTCGGCAAGTTTCGGCAATCGAAATCGGCAAGTTTCGCTGTTTTCCACCTTCATTTGATTATATTGGGGAAAGCGGTTTCTTTAAAAAATGTTTTATGTGATGTTTTTTTTATTTAATCCGACTTTCAATATAAATAACACATTACTGAGGAGTGCAAACATGTTTTTATTTTCACGTATAACAAATGGTTTTATTTAAAGTAAAAATAAAGAACAATCAACGAAAAACTTCTGAAATATTTCAGAAGCAATTTAAATAAGCAAACGCAGATTTTTGTCTCAAGAAATTGAGAATACACCCATGAAATTTTTGTAATATCTCGCATAGAAAGAAAGTGTCAGTATTTAGTTGCATGTCTTTTGACTTTTATAATGGACTCTAAACGTCGTAGTACCGATTCGACCACCTTTTGGTAGTGTCTGAAGACATTTTGCCCCATTTTTTTGCAACACTTGTTTTAAATGTTTTGTTTCTAATTTTGTGTTTTTGAACCACTTTTTCAAGTGTGGCGCACAGATTTTCAGTGACATTGATGTACGATGCCTGTGGTGGTATATGTAATTGCTATTTACAAAAAAAAAACCACATTTTGACTTTATGGGCCGAGTCCTAAGAGTCGTTGTCCTGCAGAAAAGAGAAATTTCCATCTAAACCCAAATATTTAGCACTTTCCTTTGGATTGTTGCGAAATATATCCAAGTAAATTATATGGTTCATAATGCCATCTATAAAAACTAAATTTCTTACCGCGAATGAAGCCATAAAACCCCAAATCATGGCTTAATCACCACCGTGTTTAAATGCAAGGCGTACATTTTTTGGATCCAAGGCTGTATGGCTTTCTCCATACGTCTGTGCGACGTCTGTCACTGCCAAAAATATTGTATTTTCTTTCATAACTAAATATAACTTTTTCCCAATGCTATCGGTCTTCAATTGATGAGTTTTAGCAAATTTCAAACACTTTTTCTGAATTTGAAAGCTGATGAACTATTTCACTCTAACAATTCGACTTTTATATCCAGCTTATTTGATAACATTTCGAAAACTTTCAGCACAATTCGAATTTCACACTCCTGCCTAAGATTTGAGAAATTTCTGCAGCAAGTCGGATGAACAATATGGTCTCAGCAATCTAAAGGAAAGCGCTGAAATTTTGCGTTTAGATGGAATTTTTTTTATTCTGCAGGACAACCACCCCAAACACACGGCCTGTAATGCCAAAATGTGGTGTTTTTTTCGTTGTAAATAGCAATTACACATATCATCACAGTCACCGGACATCAATGTCACTGAAAATCTGTGGGCCACACTCGAAATAGGGGCCCAAAAACACAAAAGTAGAAACAAAACCCATTTAAAACAAGTGTTGTAAGAAGAATGGAGTAAAATGTCTTCAGATACTACCAAAAAGTGGTCGAATCGGTACTACGACTTTTTGAGTCCATTATAAAAGCCAAAAGACATGCAACTAAATACTGACACTTTCTTTCTATGCGAGATATTACAAAAATTTCATGGGTGTATTCTCAATTTTTTGAGACAAAAATCTGCGTATGCTTATTTAAAATGATACTGAAATATTTCAGTTTAGAAGTTTTTTATTGATTGTTCTTTATTTTTACTTTAAATAAAACCATTTGTTATACGTGAAAATAAAAACATGTTTGCACTCCTCACTAATGTGTTATTTATATTGAAAGTCGGATTTATCAAGTAAATATAAGATGAACTCTTAATTGTTTGAGCCACTGTATATAAGCTACACATTTTTTTTAAGGCAACAGAGCCGAATTCATCTAAACTTTATTTACATTATTTATTACAATAGAAAGAATACCGTCAAATCTACAATGATCAAAAGTCAATTGAAAATTTTATTAATTATAAATTAACCGAAATTTGCTTTAAAAAAATGTAGCCATTTTTTCCGCGGTTATTTCGGAGTTTATTCAATAAAAAAATACTCTTATTCTATATTAAAATTTAAAATTTTACCTATTTAATGATATAAATTTCTTTTCCATGCAATTTCAATTAATATTTTTTATGTTAATAAAAAATTAAAATAAATAAATGCAGACGATTAGAAGTAAAGAAATTTGTAGATGCTCCGTTATTAGACAACGGTGTGACTTTGAATTGCTCTACCTTTATTTCCCAATATTTCTGTTCTATTTTTTAAATATTTTGGCGATGCTTTTATGGGTTTTAAAAAAATAATTTGTGCAGCATCTATAATCATATTTTGTATATTTAAAGAATAAGAATACATATGAAGAATTGTTGCCAAAACACATTCGCAGAATACTAAACGAACGCTAAAAGTACAGTTTAAAAACAGACGATTAACAGGAACAATTATTAATTTGGTTTACTGATAAAGAAAAATTTAATTAGCGGAAGATTTTGCAAACTGTATGGTTCAATTGATAACCTAATTTTAATTAAAAGGTATTATTCTAGTGATATAATTATTTTGTGTATAACAATATTTTATTTGTAATAGGTTTTTGCATTATAAATTTCAAACATGAAAATATATTTATCTTGAACATTACTCAATCTATTACCAAGTATCTATCCTTATTAATGTTACACTGAAAGACACATATCGAGCAAAAATCAGTAACTGTGGATAATGCTGCTTTCTATGACTTTCTGCGATATAATTAAGAATTATTTTGTCCCATTATACTATGTAGAACAAAAAAAAGTAAAACTTTCTTAATGTATTAGTAAATGGTTTTACAAATAATTTTAAAATTTATTTTTCCAGATACTTTGTGGTTAATTTTTTGAAATATAATTTAACTTTCGATTCACTTCTTTTCACATTTTTTTCTTTAAATTCCATAGCCTGATTTTTAATCCTTCTAATTTAACATTTAATATTCTTTACAGGTCATTGATTTCCAATTTCGACCAAATTTAATTATAAAACGGTCTATAGATTTTAAATCTTTTTTATTTTGCAATAAATTATGAATCAGTATTGTTTCTTTAATTCTCTGAAGACTTCCTCTTTTATAAGAAGACAAAATCTTTAGTTAAAATCTCCCTCCTCTAAAATATGCAAGTTTTGTACTAATCACAATTTCAACGTGACCAGGAAATCTTGCGCTGGCTATTAAAGAATTTGTTGAGACTTTTAAACGGGCAGACGAGAGAATTAATTTGAATAATTGAAGTACAAGTTTTTGACTGAAGTTAATGGAATTAGTTGATCAAAGAACCTAACAGTAGAATTTTTCAAATAAAATAAATTGAGTTACAGATCAAATGGGCGTAAATGGAAATAGCCAAAGCCTTCCGTTACTTTTTGAGCTGATAATGGCACAGAATAGGAAATAGGTTTTGAAAGTTTCTGTGTTAAATTTGTCTATTTTTCTCGTTTCTCTTAACGCTTGGTTCTTCACAAATATCATTCCCTTCTTTACAAATAAATGTATCAAAATTTCAGCTATTTATTGCAGTTTTTGGATGTCTATAATATATGAATGTGGATCCACATTCATATATCGAAGGTATACTGATAAAAATGGCAAATATGAAAAAAATATTAATGCATTCTTGTTAATTTAAACTTTTATCTTTTTAATACAAGAAAAAAATCCTATTTGTACATATATTACAATATACAGTATAAACTGCATATATGTTGGTATGCATAGTTTTTTATACAAATATGTCATTTTAAACAACGAAAACCCATTAACTCTTTTTTTTTAACTTGATCGTTTATGGCAGCAACATATTTCAAAACTTTCTATGATTATGAATATCAAAAAGAGGCACTATTTTCAAATAAACTCTGTCCTTACTATTTCACCCTGTAAGTCATACTAAAATATATTTGATGAATACATAAGCTAAAAATAAATTCTCATTTTTAAATAAATATCGTCATAATGCAACTAAAAGTGACCAAAGCAAAGGAAAAGGAAAAAGGAGTTAATGTATTACTCCTTTTTCCTTTTTATTACGCTTACGTCCTACGTATTACGCTTACGTATTTTAATACGCTTACATATCTTCTCTATAAAAGGGAAAAACACAACAATATATCGCCAGCATACAATTTATGCTATAGATATACTGATATGTCGGAAATTTCTTTTTAAATAAAACATTATAGAACAACAAAAAAGTATTAATTCTTTTTTTTAAACTTGGTTTTCTTTAGCTATTTACCGATAATATGCATCACTAATTCACGATTCAGACCTCCCTCAATGTCTGTATATCGCTTTGTTTATCTGTGAACACAATAACTCAAAGATGCTTTGAGCTAGATGAATGAAATTTGAATCTGATCTTTGCATCAAGTTTGCAGATTCATATCAGATTTTGAATGTATGTCACGGCAGAGAAACAGCAATAACAAAAAAAGGCAATGATCGCAATTTTGATTCATGCCAAAAAAATTCTGTATTTCTTATCTATGGTTAGCCATTGTTATGCAATTAATATACACGTACCGATTTTTTTTCCGTATGCTGCGAAGCACACAACTTTCATACATGAGACTCTAAAAATAAAAATCTGAGCAGTCGTGGAATTCAAAGCTTTTTTCAAAGCTCAAAATTTTGTGCGCATGGAGGGTGAATTATATTTTTATTACAGAATAGGCCAAAATCTTTTATAGAGACAATTCCTTCTGCTTTTTCTTAATATTGCTTATATTTTCAGTTGCAGTGAATTCTCAGTTTCTTTTGGAAGAATATCCTGCATATTATCAAAAAAGATTTATTCCCTTAACTGATCGCATTATTATTTATATTTGAAATAGTATTATATTTTTCATCAATATTATTAATATTGCTTACCATTCGGAAAAAAACGGAAGATTTTTTTTCAAGAAATATTTATTTTGAGAAAATAATTCTTATTGCTTCAATGTCCAAATCTTTTTATTTTTTTTTTATATTTTACGAAGATGAAATTTTTATGAACTAGCAGACTAAGTATTTGTTTTAAAAATAATCTCTTGCTTTCAGTTTGGATTATTTTGTTCATTTATTATAACCTTCTGTTAGATATTTACAAAATATTTTTATCCATTTTCTAGAATGTTAAAATGGAATGTTTTGGCTGCGGAAAGTTCTCGCCTTTAAATATTCTAAAATATTTTGTAGCATTCTTAAACTAAACAGACTTTCCCGATGATACAGAAGTTATTAAAGATGCAACCGAAACTTATAGTTCTGAGAAATTTTAATTTAAACTAACTAGTACACAGACAATAAATGCCAGTTATAACATTGGATTGACAACAACTAGTATGATCCTTAGAAATGGCCCACGAGGAATTTCTCACAGTGTTCATTACTCTAGAGGGCAGCACGCATCGTTAGTCTGTCTAAAAATGTTATTGGTTGAATAGATTTGTAAAGAAGAAGAAGAAGAAATCTGGATCATACTATTCGACTAAGATTAGGTACTAAATAAGAAATATAACTTCTTTGTGAACAAGAAAAGTGTGGCTTAATAAGAAGAAAAGTGGCTTTTTTAAATCTTAAATAGAAATATTAATTTTATAAAAATGTGCATTACAAATTTATTAAAGCTAAACATGTAGCAGTTGTATTATTCTCTTTTGGATAATAGATGACGATGCCGGATTAGGTACGCATCCCATAGTGCATTGCGATTGTAATTATACGGAGATGATACGCTGTTATGTTAAGATGCGCGTGTGAATGTCTTGTCTTCGTTTGGTATGAAATGTGATCATTAAAGAAATGCTTCCTAAAACATACATCTTGTTGCTTCCACTGCACGGATCATAATGATCTTTATTCCATCATAAACACCTTTTCAATCCGGAATAGATATCTTCCACCGGCTCTTTCCTGGTGCTTTCACAATATCCTATGACGAATGATACTATATTCCTCTAAACACTGTTCAACACTTCCATGATTCGATTCCCTGGCTAATCCAAACTGTGTCATATACCAAAGTTGGCCCGACGCCTTATTAATAAAGATTCTTCTATTCATTTGTGGTATTTCCATCATTTTGATAATCACCGATATAATTAGATCCACATATACTTTTTACTACTGGACAACTCGTATTCAATTCAATAATTGTCACTGCTGCGGTACTCGAAAACTGAGCGCGTAATCCTAATGGCCTTCACCATCTATGGCGGATACGTTATGCCATCGAAGTGCAGATAACTACATCCTACACTGAACATAAATATACGCACAGGAAAAGCGAGAACTTTCTTATTGATCGAAATTTCTCATCCAAGGACTTGCCGTGACGCCTAGTGGAATTGTTTCCAGCCGTAAAATTAGCAACTGGAGGTTTTCTTGGATTTTCCTCCCAGATAAATACATATATAGCCTAACGTTTTCTGAGACAATCTACGCATATACATTGGAGCTAAATCAATCTTCTACATCGGGTGATATCTAGGTACTTTAACTAGGTACTAGGTACTTATTTGGGTACTTTAAAGAACAAAGAATTCGCCAATTATCCTTCATCCTGAATTCTTGCCCCTTGAAATCGGATAGATATCTGAAACTAAGAAGATTAAATACACTAGATTAAAAGGAATTCATAAAAAAGATATAAGCAAGATACTTATCATTAATTATTGAATTCATTAATTCAAACAAATATTTATTTTCTACAAAAAATATATGAAAGAATCTTTTATAATTTAAACAATTTCTTTAAATTACTTTTATTATAGATTACCTTTCGATGAAAAATAATCCATAATTTTCATGCCTCGATTGCCGCAATTCGAAAACTTTAAATTCAAACAAAAGTAAAATAAAAAAAAAGGAATAAACGACATATCAACTTAGCATTTGCTAAAGTTAACTTACACGGATAGATTTCCTTTGTACTCTTACGATTGATATTAAATTCATTAGCAGAAGAGAAAAAAATTCATGTACACGAAGCTAATGAGCGTAAATTCACACCCGAATAGTCACTGAGTGCACAAACCAACGAAATTACACGTCAACAAAGTTTCCGTCTAAGAATTTAATGGACCAAACATCATGTTTACAAGTTCATTGAAATCCTTGAAACATCTGGAGATGTTAAATATGGGTGAAAAATTCAATCGTGTTTATAGGGAAGCTTTAAAACTGCTTTCATTTAAAATAAGTAAAAAAAAAAAAAAAAAAACGATATCAAAACATTCGTACTGGGCTTAGAAGGATGTCCTTTCTTGTTTCTTAAATGCTTTCTTCAGTAATCCTCTAAAAACTAAAGGAAGCGTAAAAAGAAAGATTTTTTTTTAAAGTTTAACAAGCCACTGGAGGAAGAAAAGCAGCATTTTAATTAGTGGATGGTTTGATTTTTGGAGGATCTATTTAATCCTTTTTTGTTTCTAACAATTTTTTTACGATCTGTGTCTTAATTAAAGAGTTTATATATTAATTAGAAGAGTCCCTCATGCGTTTAAATTAACGAATTTAAAACTGTTGATAAGTCTTAATTAATGAAATTTGCTAATTTTGAAGATAATAAATAATAAAAGATTATTTTTCATGAGAAGCATTTGTAATCCAATTATAACATTCTCAAAATATTGTTTAAATAAAGAATTTTTTTTTCTTCCCTTTTGAATTTTAAAATTTTTATGCTGAAAATTTACATTCATGGATTAATTATTTGGAAAACAGAAATGTCATTAAACAGATTATTTTTCAAAAGCATTTCACCGTCTATTTTCTTGCTATTTCGCTTTAATTTAGTTTTGAAAGTAAAAAAATTTAGCTTAATAAAATTTTGATACTAGTAGAAAATACACCACTAATTGAAATTATTTTGCTTTATTTCAATACTTCTAATACTACATATTTATTCTAATTAAAAATGTAATTTAAAATAATACATAATTAAACATTTTATTGTAAATTTTATTTAATTTTAATATAAATAAAAGAAGTTATTGTGGTAGTATATGTTCCCATCTTCTTAAATGCAAACTTTGCACGCATATTATTTAAGACAAGAGAATAAACCATATTTACTTTTCAAAGTGTAGAAATTAATTAAACGCTCAATTAATTACAAATTAACTAAAAAATTTAACGTTTTTCTGCAGTATGGTGAAAATTATTGCAAAAGAAATGTTTTTATAATATCCTAAAATTTAAAATTTTATATTTGGAATAATTTTAATTTCATTTCTGTTCCTTCATTTTTTTAATTAATTTTTCAAATTTTATAAATAATTGAATGTTTGCAAACGATTTTGAAATTAGAAAATTTATAGATACTCTTCTGTTCAGTGACGGTGAACTATTCTACCTTTATTTTTTACATTTCTATTTTATTTTTAAAAATTTTTTATTTAAATTAAAAACATTTCTTGAACATTTCGGGCGATAAAAAAATTTTTGTGTATAATATTTTATACAAAAGTAGTTCTTATCTTAATGCCGGGTTTACATTTCGCCAGTTATAAGACGGCAATTAGGCAGCGCATGCGTAGAAAGTGTAGAGACGAGATTATTAATGACTATAAGTTTGATGAACATCCGTGAGAGCCATTTTCGTTTAACGTTTTATTAACAGTAACAGAACAGTACAAGAACAAGAGATATGACGTATGAGGTTTTTATGACGTACACAACAACGCCATCTATATGAAGTTGACATAACTATTATATTTAAAGGTTATTAACTATTGTTTTCCTATTTAGATGCAACAGAAAGACTGAAAAATGTTGTACCGTCGATGGCAAGTAATTGTCCTGACCGGACTACCACAAACCGCTGAATTGTATTTTTTCTTACTACGCATGCGTTTGTAGAATTTGGCGGGGCGGATGAAAAATTGATCACTTATCGTAGATTAATACGGATATTTTTTGCTCTTTGTTCTTTCTGTTGTGATGTTGTGCTTGTTTAAAAATTTTATTCGCCATTTCTTTTCTAAAGTTTTCCAAATTTAGAAAAGTTGACCTTTTTTTTTTTTTTTATCCTGTCTTTAGTATAAATATCCATTATTTTAATATGATACGTAGTCAAAAAGAAAAATTCTGTGACGCCAACGCGACAATTTATAGCCAAGCATGGAATGTTTCAATCTATCTTATGACATTGTAGCAAACATAAATCAGTCCCTTTCTACGCATACGTTATTTTACTGGCCGAGTGTAAGCCCAGCATAAAAACATTACACATGAATACAATTTAATTTCGACCAACGCAGGGGATATCAGTGGTAATAAAATAAATTTTTGTTTTGAAAAGAATAAAAATTTCAACCGACAATGTATTCTAAAAAAATGGAATATTTTGTAATATATATTTGATAAAATTTTGCAACTATCTTACTTAAGTTTCAAAAGAAAGTCATTCAAATAACAAGTCTTTCGATATTTATTTGAAATAAAATTTTATAAGTTTATCATATGTTCTTATTTACATCCAATTATTTTTTACACGTATTATTGTAAAGAACTTGTTTCATTTCAATTTCAAATAATATTTGAATTCAATAAACAAGTTACTAGCCATCTTTAATGACTGGCTTATTGGTACAGATTACTGACTTTTTAGATTAAATGATTAATTTGTATAGCCTCTTTTTAAATGCAACTTATTTAATACAATTTTAATTGAATAAATCGACTGTAAATTTACTGTAAGTGCAGATTAAAAAGTTATGTACTGCGAAATAAAAACGGAAGTGAAAATCTAATTTGGGAAAATAGGAACCCACCCCCTCCAAAAAAAAAACAATTTCTTATCTCGATTTTAACATTTGCAAAAGCACACGATTGAATATTTTAATCGATAAATTTGAATTTCAACTTAACATTAAAAACAAAGCTATGCATTGTGCATTAAATTACATTTTAATAATTTAATATAAATTTATTTTAAAAACTTTACCAAAATTAAAGTGATATAATTAAAAAGGTCTTTTTAGTTTAAAATAATAGACATATGCCGAGGATTGAACCTATTTTGCGCTCGATTAAACTTTGTTTTGTGCCTATTTTCTGATTTCCTTTACTGCCCCTTTTTACTGATTTGATAGAATTTTTGTTGACAAAGCGGACCCTCTACAGCACATTTCAAATAATATATTGCAACTCCATTGATTAGCGAAGTATTGAATTATGGAAGCTGTAAAAACGGCTAACATGTCTAAAAGGTTTGTATAGGAATTTGTTTGCCTTTGATTGTTGCCATTCGATAATAAGTAATAAGACCAATAAGAGCTATTTCTGTGCTATATCTTTTAGTGTTATATATCGATTTTTTACATTAGTTATTTTTAGTTTCCATTTTATCTGCAGTTCTTTTAAGTTAAAAATAGGGCACTGATTTTTAAAAAAAGAAACTAAGAAACCATTAAAAGAACTCTGTGGCTGTAATGAACCTTAGGAAACGTTTTTCTTGAAGTATTAACATCACGTTCTGATCATTTCCTCATTTAACTTCGAGTTCTAACTAACTACAACTCCAAACTTACTGTAATTGAAAGGAACAAATAAAATAAAAATTTCACCATGCAACAAGAATTGAACAATCAATGAATATGAATAACCCAATAAATATTTTTAATGCCAATGTGAATTTCAGTGCATGTCTTTTCAAAACTTAAAATTTATTATCGTCTTACATATAAAAAAATTTACTTTTTTTATAAGGAGTGCCGACAAAATTCATCTCTTAATTCATATTCAATCAGAAATCAATCTACACAATAGCTTCTTAGACTTAATTTATTATTTTAATCATTAAACTTTAATAATTAAAATGCAGTAATTTAGTTGTCTTTTTCTAATTATCTTTAAATAAATAATTTTATTTGAATAATTAGAAATTTCATTTTTCCTTTTATAAAAACAATAATTTTTATAAGCAATATTATTGAACCTTCTTTATTACGTTATCTGGTTCCGAAAGATGAAGAATAATTATGAATGCTTTGGAAACAGTAATATGTAATAACAGTGTTGAAAGGTACAATGTAATGAAAACAATCTGAAACTTTGAAAGGTAATTCTAATTTTACAAGGATTTTTTTTTTTTGAAGCGTAGGTGATTTTTCACTAAATATAATTCCAATAATTTTTTGTTACAAACCTAAAAGCCCTTTTCTACCATATCTTGTACCTGTCTAAGATAGTGGACTTTCAACTTTTATGGGAGGTTTGCTTGATTTTGTCACGCTTAGAGAGAAATTAGATTTTCATTTTAAAAGATTTTCAAGATTTTAATCATGCTTTGGGTAATCATTTATTGAACAACTCGAACAAATCGTACATGAAAACTTATGCGAAATATATTTATATTTAAATAGTAAATATATACTGGCGTAAAAACAAAATCTCATTAACAAGAAGACTTTGTGCCCGATAAATGCAATTTGAGGGCCACAAATTGACAATCATTAAGCTTATTAAATGCAAACTATTTATTTTTGATGATGGTTCTGTAAACATTTATCTCTCACTAAATAAAAGTAAAAACAATTTTGAAAACTCGGATGCAATCTTAGCTTCGCACTTTCTTAAACTTTATTGTGGAATGTGCAAATCTTGTTTTAACAAGCCTTTGGATATTGCATCGAATCTAAGGAACGCTCTCATAGCATTCACCCTGGAGTGAAAGCATTAAATGTGTTTTAATGATGCGATCAGTGAAATAAAAGCACGTTTGTAAGCGATAACTGAGAAATGTCTATCTCCTCATTTGGAAACGCCCCATGGCAGATCAGAAAACAATGAAATTCTCAGCTCTCGCAACTCAAATTAAAGGGACTAATGCAATTTCGAAAACAGATACGCAGCGCTTGGGGCTTGTTTGGTGATACCTGCAATTTAAATGCTTCATTTGAGAGAGTTTATGTTTACATTACGATTCTATGCCTCGCAGCCTCTGGAGGTGTTAAGATGCTCCCAGATTGTTAGTTTTTCTCGTCATTTTCAAGTTTTAAGATGTGAAACCTTCTGAAATTTATCAATTTGGTGATCTTTTGTTCTCTGATAATTATTTGTTGTTCAAGTATAATAAAAAAAAATCTGTTCCATTTTTATGCTATCTGGTATGGTAATAGAAAAATAATTTCATGAAAATGTTGTACCTCAAAAAAAATTCCTGAACATGTAGTATTTCTCGAAGAAGATCTTTAGAAAGGTCTTTTGTAAGTTTTAATAAATCGATGTTTCGTATTTCATTTTCTATGTTTCGTGGTTCTCATAGATATCCTCTTTTCTAGGATATTGATAGTAAATTATCCTTTCAGAGGATATTATTTATATTTAATATAGTACCAGGGACACTGAGCTCTGTTGGACAGTCTTTTTCGTAAAATCGTGTTTTTTGGAGAAAATATTTGGATACAAATCTACTGATTACATATGAATATCTTTCAATCTTATCTACATATGAATTTGTTGTTTAAATATAAAAATCATGAATTCTCTTAGTTTAACATTTCATTCGAATTGATTAACACAATAATTGCATCCTTGCTATTGGATGTGAGCCGAACGTATTCTTATTCGGATAATGTCATATAGCGCCATCTCACAAAATTTTGAGGTACCTCTAGGTTAACTGCCTATGGCAACAATGCAAGTACACAACAATTTACGAGATGGCGCTAAGTGACATTGTCAGCATGAGAGCAGATAGAAAAAGTCTCTAATAGTTGTTATTTTAAAAAATTGGAGTTTTGTGTGTGTATGTAAAATCTCACTTTTTTTTTCAGGAAAAACACTTATATAGATAAAAAAAACTTATCTAAATATTAAATTTGATCCAAATTGTTAAGGCCATTTCCGAGATGCACGAAATAAATTTATATATTACTCGTTTAAAATTATAAGATTATTTATATTTTAATTTTTAGTTAATATTTGCTAATTGTATTATTATATTATTTTAATTGCATTATTAAGTTGTATTTGTGTATTAACTGCATGTGATTAATGCACGTGCCAACTATCGCAGGCTATATTCAATAACCTTCTATATTCAGGCCAAAGTGTTAAATTTCGTAACTATTTTTCTCGAATTACATGGCCTTACACATGGGGGATCATTCACACTGGTTAAATTATAATTGCCCCAATAATAAAATAATTAGCTTTGCTTGCAAGACAGTAAAATTGCTTATCAAACAAAATTGCAAAATTGGTGCAAGTATGGAGACTGAGTCTTTATCAAAGTTTCATTTTAGGATACCTCTATGCCTATGATAGATGATTAACTTGAAATTAGCTTTCTTATGAAATAAAAATAATCGAAATCGGTACTGTAGTTTCTGCTTGGGAATTCTGACAAAATGCATGTTTATACTCATGGAGTTTGTACCTATGGTATAGTTCATTATGCTTTGGAGAAAAAAATGTGCTTTTGAGATTTGTCTAGAATGGGCATTTTTATAAGTCTTGACTTTTTATAAAAATAAAAATTGTAGAAATAATTTCTGTGGGTGACAGAATGTGAGTGATTTTTTTTTCTTAAAAAATAAACAATGAAGAAATAGATTTTAGATTTCTCTCGAAAATAAAGTCCAATGTGGCACAACCCTCAATGACATATCTAGGGGCATATGATTTTCAGATAAAGAAAAAAAATTGACCAATGGTTGGATCTACAAAATGGTTCTTTAGTTTCGAAAATTTTTTGAAATAATTAATTTAATATTGATATAAATATTTATCTAAATTTGTCTTTTTAACGCAATGCTGATTTTTAAAACATTAATAATTAAAAATTTAGAATTTCTAATTATTATCACCTTAAACTGGGCCATCAATATATAATGTATGTATATATAATTATAGCATGTAATGTATATATTTTATTATTAATTTTGCAGTTGTCAGAATATGAATATTGCATTTTCAAGTCATTCAGTAACCCAATTTTCTGGAAAATTATTGCGTCGGAATATATCAAGAAAAGCATATTCTTATTGTAACAGAATATATAATGAAGAATATATTCGTTTTGTAACAGAATTGGTAAAACTAACATGTATCCAAAAATATTTCTTTCATAATAATTCTTTTGTTTAAATATAAAAATTTTATTAATCACTGTTCTTGTTTTAACAAAAACTTGAACTTTGACGAATTCGTATAAGTTCTTTCAGGCATACGCCATTTAAATTCTTCAGTTGATATACTTTCTGGCAGCAAAAAAAAATTACGAACTTGCTCCCTTCCATTTTGATATATTTCTTCTATGTATTTTTCGCTAACGTAGCAATTTTATAAGCACAAAATTATATTCTGGTCTCTCCTTCTCTCTTTTTTTTAATACAAAATGTCTGCCTTTCTCTCAGTCACTTCCTTTCTTCTTCAGCTTCAAACCAATTCTTTCTGATGCTTCGATATCAAAGTATGAGAATCACGTCTAACCTGTCTCCTGTATTTTTCTTTTCGAAATTTCTGGAAAAGCTGAAAATGCGACAAATGTCAAAGATGAATATTTGCCAACTGGTGCATGATACTTTGTGGAGTGACTTGTATCAGCAGTTCTGTTCCCCGTGCTGAATTTACATCGTCAGATGGTAAGATGGCGTGTTGCTCAGCTATTTTTTTTTTGTGTGTGTGTGTGCACACTAAATTTGATTTCGGATTGTTGTTTTCAAATTCTTTGAATTCGTAAATAGTTTCACTCGCATTGATCTACATATATAAAACTGAACATTCTTTTGTTAGTTAGAACCTTATATAATTCAACAATCCTTGATAGATTCGAACGAAATTTTGTATACATACTCTTTAACACCTAGAAAAATTATCAGCGCTATCATAAAGTTTCCAAGACTATCTAGAGGAGGCTGAAATGGGAGCGGAAATATTAAAATATTATAATTTTCCGCCATAACTTCTGAAAAAAAAATCCCTGCACAAAAAATATTTTTATACCATCTTAAAATTTAAAAAAAAAATGTTGCTTTATGATAACATGTTTTATTGTTAGATTTCTTTTCTCTAAGTTTTAATCATTTTACCAAACTTAATTTAAACAGAATTTTTATTAGTTCCAATTTTTTGATTAAATATTAAACCTATTTCGCTGTTTAATTATATATATAATTCTCAAGCTTCTACCAAAGTTAGTGTTAAGTTGCTTTCTACAGCTAATCATCTTTTAAAAATGTTGCAATTTTTTTAACTATTTGATCTAATTTTATCTGACATTTGAGTATTTCTGAAGGTTTTAATTCGTCCAGTTTCTGTATTGTCTGTATTTTTTACTATTTTTTTTTTCTTGAGTTAAGTTTTATTTGTGTTCATTAAATGAGATTTTAATTTACTTGATAATTTCGTTCGCTTTTATAATGTGCAGAATTACGAAACTAAAACTATTGTTTAACCCGAAATTTTAGAGTAATAATTAATTAATTAATTAATAATCAGCGTTAAGGATTCTAAAGAGATTTACAGGTTTGATTGTAATGTTAATTATAAAACTGTTAGACACAAAGGAATACTTTTTTTGCTTTTCTTTAAAAACGAATAGAATAAATAAATGCGGATGAAGCCGTTAGTATTGCGATTAGTTGAACATTTCAAAAATTATTAATGTTATTAAAACAATAATGTTTTTAAACGGACATGTTTTATATAAACTATGTGTAAATAAAAACGTGTACCTTATGTACAGAATGCAGTGTTCTACAAGACAGATTTTTGATCTACCAAATTTGGTTTGTAATCTTTCCCTTGTTTTTCTTTTCTTACCAAGAAAAGATTTATAACAATTTAATTAGATTTTTAATTAACTAAAATTCAATAGAAATTATAAATTGTTTTTCAATAACTTGAGATACATTATTGCATAAAAATCATTTTTACATATCTTGAGATTTTAATTTTAAGTAATAACTTATTTTGTTTTCAAGCAGGTTTTTTTTCATTAATTTTAATAAATTTTTCAAAATTAATTTGAAACTTGATAGGTATCATTGTTTTATTGCAGTTCAAACCAATATTAATATTCTTTTCAAATCTTTCTGTCACGTGTTTTTATCATTATTAACATCATGAAGAAAAAAATTCTTTTCGTGGACATTAATTTCAAAACAAAATTTTCATTTTCTCTTTATTATAATGATAATGTGTTTATATTGACATACTTCCTGTTAATTGTGTGAAGTAAAAACTATTATGCACAGAATGCAACGACTAATGAAACCAAGACAGACAAATGCAAAATAAGTTTAAAATGAACTAAGCTATAGTGTTTCAGATTAAAAGCAGGAATTATAGAAGATTTTTTGTTACTTTTAGATATAACTTTTTTCTTTTTTAAATTATTCATTTATCCTCATGCTCTCTTCCTTTACGATTATGATTATTTTAGTTAAATAATAAAGTTTGGGGATAAAATGACTTATTGGATATTGGGAATAAATTACTATACTGAAAATGCAAAAAGGTGAGTTTTTCATACAGTCACAAAATTTGATATGTTTTGTGTTTAGCTTTGTATTAAATTGAAGAGGCTTTAATATGAATTAAAATATTTTTCATTTGACCGGCAAAAGTCAAAATTTTATATGGATCTTCAAATTTGATGTAGTTATCATATACCAGAATTCATAAAACTAGCTTATTGTGATTTTGATTCATTATGTTCACATACACATTAACTGATGTACGGACAAACAAAAATCAATCCTTAAAGGCCTTCGTTCAAAATTTGATATAGATTCAAAATTTAAAATTCATATGACAAAATCCAATTCATTCAGCTTCTTTCATTTTATCGTTACCCTGGTTGGATGCCCTAGGTCGAAAGATCAAATATATTTCCTGCACAAAAGTTTTATCCAAAATAGGATACTGATTTGTAGTTTTGCTGTAAAGAGCAAGTTCATACCAAATTCCACTTCTCGAGATCTTTCCGCTTTTGAATTATATGGTCAATGTTAGACAGATATAATTTTGTGAAAATATGTTTCTCGAACTCAGTTTCATCTAAAAACTAAAGATTCATGAAATTCTCATTTTAGAATCTTTTTACGATCATACCATTTTCTTTTTGTGTATTTCGTACAAAAGAAATCGTTTCAATTTTTTAATACTATTTTTTTATATTTCTAATAAGACGGCATTTAAATCCCTTATCTTTTATTATTAATTTACACATACACCCTTGTTGTTTAGAAGGATCAGTAGCTTTTGGGAAAATTATATTTGAATTTAAAAAGTAAAGAATTGTGGCGGTATTGTGGTAACTCTCAAATATGAAGACAATGAAGACAGCATAATTTAGAAATATATAAATTATTCTGAAGTTAGAAAAAATTAAATGCTATAACAGCTGGTATGGAAGAATGTACAAATATATAAGCAAATTTTTCACTGCAATTCAAGTATATAAAACGCTTATATGGATGCAGTTTCAGGTTGAGTTTATTAATCATAATTTGACAACAGTTCGCACTTCGGAGTGTTTACACGATGGTCTTGGTGGAAGAATCAGACAATTTGAGAAATAGAGGATGTCTTTGTTGCCTTTACACATGTGCTATTTTTTGAAATTGAATAATACGAAAAAAATAATGCAAATCTGGCAGTTTCGAATAAAAATCTAAATCGTCGAAGAGGAAAAGCTAAGACGAATGAAAATATTGAAGAATCATTCATAAGAAGATCCAGTTGGAATGTACAAAGTAGAAGTGTTTTAATTTTCAGAAAAAAAAAGTTTCTGAACTACAGGAGATTACTAATTGATTTCGCTACTTTGAAATATAGCTAACCACTCAGTATGCTGTATCATTGTTGCTCAAGTGTAAATTAAAATAATATTGTCAAGTGTAATAATAAATTATATGTTATCTTTCTTTAATAAGATGTATTCATCAAAGATTATTGATATAACTAAATCAAACTTATTAATACTCGCCATCTTTAACGATTATTTAAATAATATTAACATTAGTCGACCAATTTTTATGAAATGCGTCTTAACAAAACAGAGAAAAAAAAGGTAAATTCACTTTAGATTTTTAAAATCCTATCTTTTTGCTTTCTAATATTTACATATTTACTTTTAATAATAAGCAAATACTATTTTACAAATAGAAATTTACTTTTAATAATAATGTATTTTTAATTTTTTGTAACCAGCAGAAATGTGTAACTGTATGGGGAGCGGGCGAAGTGGTTTGGGATAACGTAATGATACCAATAGAATTACAACAGGATTCTTTGGGATGAAGCGAACATGGGGGTGTAACTCCTTAACCCACATGTACTTTCATTCGACTTATGTTTTATTTATAAGCATGATAATTATTTCAAAATGAATTTTCATGTCATTGTTTCTATAAACAGGATCAAAATACCTTGACAGTCATATCTACAATCACACAACTCGTGACCATGTGTGAGCAGCTCATAACGCTTAACATGAAAAGAAAAGAAATACGGCATGTAAATGAAAAAAAATGTAGAAAGAAAGTAACAAAATTACTAGTGCATTCTTGTTATATTGCCTTACAAATTTGATTAAAATCCGAAATTATTGCAGTAATTATGAAACAGAAAATCAAAATCAATTATGTTAATTTGATATACTTCTATCATAAGAAGATGTTGTTTTTTGTTAATGTCAACTTGATTCTGTGTCGTTGAGTGTTGAATCGCAAATTTAAAATATGAAAAAATTATTTATTTTATTATTAATATTTTTAAAATATGTTTCATATATTTATTAATTTTACTACATATTTACTGTTGATAAACCTAATTAAGAAAACACAATATAAATTAAGAAAACTTAAACATAAACATAATATAATTAAGAAAACATTGATATGTGTAACTAAGAAACTTGTCAGTTTCATTGTTGAATATGTTGAATTAATAAGTTTTCCTTGTGATTGTGATTATTTTAACCCGCTGCATAAAAAAAGCTCGATACAATTCACAACAGAATCTTAATCAATATATAGAATATTGGGGGAATTCCACGCACCAAAAGGAGTTTTACAATCCTAAATTTAGCAATGATTTTTTCCTTTTTTCTGTCAATTTAAATATTGATGAATTGGGCAGCGAAAATGCAGCCATTAAGTGTGCAGTTATTTTTCGTCTAACCAATTTACTTTTTTATAAAATAATCAACTTTCTAAAACGTTCCTTAATGTGGCATTACCAATATGTGACGAGTAATTCCGCGCACTGCGAAGAATATCGTGCATGTAGCTTTGCACTGAATTTTTATGAATAAGGAGTAAAAACACTTTCATGGAAACACTATAGACATAATTGCAAATATTTATCAAATTTGATCCAAAATCCTCATATATATAATTAAAATAAAGAATAAATTATTAAAATAATGAACGCTATTAAACGAATTTAAGATAATAAAGTTAAAATTAATGTAACTTTCCTATCTACGGCAATCTTTGAGTCTTACTAGAACAAACGAAGCAATTAAATTTATAACAATTTTCCTAATTCAAAGTTTAAAATGCGGAAGTCTTAAAAGAACAAACCCCAATAATGCTATTTTACAATTTCCTAGGATTCTAAGACGCAGAAATGCGTCATTCCCTTTTGTCCCAATACTTTCGTACGCTTTTGCAACATTGTTAATCGGAGTCTTGTAACTTATAGGTTGCTTTTTCGATTAATATATATCTTTGACAAATTTCTCCTAAATTTTCTGGTAATATTTAGAAAAGTTTTTATTTTTATCCAAATTGCCTTATGTTATAGGATGCAAAATATCTTATGTTGTAGGGTGCGCACCAATTTCCGTGCTATGCAGAATTGTTTTAAACAAATTTTATACATTTAAATGGTCACTTTTCTGCTTAAAATGAATATATTGGCTTAAAAGTATCATTTTTCTAATGAAAAATGTCAAATTTGATAATTCACAGATATAAATCTTTATTATTGCTTTCAAAAAGAGGCTTATCTTAAAAATCGAAGAATCAAACTTTAAGAAAAATGCCCATTAATTTAAATGCCCCAAAATTCTCAAAGACTAATGAGTATCAAAAAATGGGGGATCAAACTTGGATACATATCATCTCTCTTATGTTATAGAGTGGTGATCCAAAACCATCCCCCGCTCTATTAATTACCGAAAACAACTACTTCCACCTCGCGTTTCTCCTTTCTCCCCTATTTAATAAAAAAAAATGAATTTCCATTTCTATAAATCATGCATGTAAATGCTTTATTATTTTAAAGATATCAATACTAAAAAAATTGAAAGAAAATAATCTAAATTTGTAGAAATTTCATAGAGAAAATAAAAGCTAAAAAAGATTTTTTATTTTTCTCATTACTATTTTACTTCTTATTTTTTAAAGTACATTCATCTTTTCGTAATTATATATATATATATATATATATATATATATATATATATATATATATGTATATATATATAAAAGTATAAAAATAAAGTAAAATGGAAAAACAAAAAAACCAAATAAAAATATTAAAAAAGATTAAAAAAGGAAGAATCCGGCCTGAAGACTTTTTCAAGGGTCACCCTCAGGCAGGGATTCAAAAAAGGGATTTTTTCTGTAAAGGAAATTAAGACAAACGTCTAATAATGATTCCTTCGTGACCCGAAAATCCCCTGAAATTAGGCCTAAGAGATATACCATTTTAACAGAAAGGAAAATACAAAACAACCAATTAGAAGAAAAACTACTAATAAGTAAAAATACAATAACAAAAAACACCAAAATACCAAAAAACTGACAAATTAAACATAGAAGAAATAATGAAAAGGTAAAAAAACGCACAGGCAGAACATACCTTCTATAACAGTCCAGAAAATCCCAAGCTATCGATTGTGATTCCCGCCCAATTAAAAACAAAGCTAACGGCAATTTAGGTAAAAATTGTAAGCTCGCAGTGCCACCTATTGAGTGAAAAAAAGGAAGGAAAGTTCTAATTTTTTATTTAAGCCAAAAGGATTAATCCCAAACCATACCTTGTTTAATTAAAAAATTGACATTACAGTAATTTTTGGGAAATTCATTTTTAATTAAATTATTAATGAGGTGGTTTGATGCTTCAATATAGGAGTTTTTATTATTGCAAACCTTTTTTATCCTGTTAACTTGTGAGAAAATTAGATTTTTGAAGATTTTAGAGTTTAGATACTTTTGTATCAGTTCATCTGTGTTCTAGAAGTAGCAGCATTTGCGCTCTCTAAATACTATGAAGTTTTTTACCTGTTCCTTTTTTGGTTTTGTTTGAATAGATTATATTTTTTGTTGCGTTTTTGAAACATTTTACTTTATTTTTATACTTTTGTATCAGTTCATCTGTGTTCTAGAAGTAGCAGCATTTGCGCTCTCTAAATACTATGAAGTTTTTTACCTGTTCCTTTTTTTACCTGTTCCTTTTTTGGTTTTGTTTGAATAGATTATATTTTTTGTTGCGTTTTTGAAATTATTTTGCTTTCGTTGTCAATTTAGTTTAGTTTTCAAACTATTTCTTGCTTTTGATTGGTTACATATATATATATATATATATATATATATATATATATTCATTAATAAGGAAACTCTCATGCTTCATTCAAGGTATAAAAACCCATTTAAATTAGACTATAATTTCTTTTGTTTTAACTAGTTTAGCTGTTTTGCAAAGGTGTAAAAAATCGTTATGCGATAAATCAGAAGCTTTAGAAAGCATGAAAGCGCCAGCCCGACATTATGGCGATAACACCAAAATTGCATTTCTCGATGAAGCCACATTAAATAATTTTGCTTTTTATTCCTTTTAGAGAGACGCAGGCAGAAAAGAATTCATTTTTGAAATTTTTCCCTACTTAACGCGAGAAACGCGTTTTGCATCATTTATCACACCAAACGATTTTTTTCCCATAGAAAACGGTCACAACTTTTCTTTTGAATAAAAAAGGTCGTAAATGATTGATTTATATGAAGTAAGAGGTGGCAACACTTACCGAAAAGCGCACCTTAGTGCTTTTTAATTTTGAATATTTTATATACTAATGAATTTTTCATTGATGCTTTCTGGCTTGAAGTTACAAAATTTATGATAGGCAATATATTCATTATATTTTAATTTCCAGTTCCAATTATAAGAGCATTAAAAAAATAACTCTAGTGAAAAGTTATTTAACCGTTACTTTTAGTGTTTATTTTCAAAATGAATATAAACAAACAATTTAATTAGTAAATGAAAGCCAGATAATAATAATTTATGTTATTATGATACATTACTTTTTTATAACATTAATTTTTTTTCGTTTTTTTTATTGAAATTATCTTGTATTTAATGGCTGTAATAAATAAAGAGGAAAAAATATTATTTTACCGTCATTTTAGCCCGAAAATGAAAATAAATATCTCAAATGTAGGGGAATTTTAAATTTCCAAGAAAAGAATTTTCTAAATGAGGCATTTAGAAAAATTACTTATTGCAACTAATTTTTAATTTAGTTTATAAATTCAGCCTAAAGGTAAGAAGTTATCGAATTTGCATACTTATTTTTTTTAATCAGCTCAGTTTTCAAATTGAATAATTAGGCAAAATAGTTTAAGTATAATTATGAATAATTAGAGCTTTTTCCCAAAAATATTGTTCAGGTGAACTTGACCATTTTAGAAAAATTTATCATTGAATGGAATTTTTCAGCGCTGGTAAGATAATTACATAATTGCATCCGTCGAATATTTCGGTCTTTCGATTTTCTAAATCATTTAGTTTTTTTTTAATAAGTTTTTCTTTTTTATTACTTTATATATCTTCATTTCGAATCCAAAAAGAAAATTCTAAAATGCAGTGCAAGAATTCATTCAAAATTAATAACTTAATTTTATAAAGTTTTATTTTTCTTTCTAAAAATATATTTAAGGCTTGCTTTCATCACATTTATTTAATTTTGATAACTTATAAGGAAATAAAATCAACGATGAAAACAATTAACTAAAATTCGCCCTTGTATAAAGGAAGATGACTGAAGCAAGTAAACTTTGACACTGTCGATCGACTGTACAAAGATAGTAGCAAAGCAACGGAAATGGGGATAATTTTTGAGAAGGAAGATCTCGGAAATAAAATAGGCGATAGAGAATTGTAACGGCGATCAAAAAGCGGCAAGAAAAAAATTTCGCCTATTTGGTGATTTCATTTGACAGCATGTGATTTGATCGACATTTATGCACATATTTATTATATGTATATTGATGCACATAAGTATATTTTTATAATTTGGCGAAATTTTTTCATGGCGTTTTTTAATTGTTGTTAAAACTACAAATACCATAAAATATTCGCAATTAGCTCAAATTTTGCTTGATTTTACAGTTGTCATTCACTTTTTATACTTGCTTTTAGACAGAGTTAGTCACAATTTTGTTAAAATTTTAAAAATTCTTTAAAATTAGTAAATGATCTTAAAATAATTGTACTTTGTATGAATGGGATCAGAAGAAATTACGATTTTTTATACCATCACAAAGGAAAAAAAAATTTAAAGGGGGATACAGAGCGCAGTAGACAAATATTTAAAACAAATATAATCTAAGTTGGGTTTTATTGGTCTCAGCCAGAAAACAAAATAAAAAAAGGAAAAGTACCTATTTTTATCAAAACATTTCTGATCGCAGCTCTCAAGATTCCACAGTTTACCTGTCTATCGGAAAAAGTCTCCTCATTGGCCCCCACTCATTGAAATTCTATTGAATTTCTAAACAACCTGCATGTACTTTTTTCTTTTTCATAGGTATATATAAAGAAGACAAAGGGGAAAAAAATTTAATCTTCGATTAATTGGAATTCTGATTTTGACGAATTTTTACGTTTCGAACCATCTAAGTACGAAAAAAGGCGGGTTTTTTTTTTTTTTTTTTTTTTAATTATGTTTGTCTGTCTATGACTTCTATCACTCAAAATTGCTTTGAGCTAGATGTACGGAATTTGATATTTATTTACATCAAATTTGTAACTTTTAATCCAATTTTGAACGAAATCCGCTCACAAGATTGTTTGTACAGTGAAAATAAAAAAGTACAAAACTTAAAATGTTAGATAGATAAAACGTAAATCCGTATAAAAATTTCGAAACAAATCCATCAATGTCTAAACCGTCTATCGTTCTGTACTTTCGTATGCATAATTTAAAAATGTAACAGGTATATGAAATCCAGCACACAGTATTTAAGCATATTAAGAGTAATTTTTCTTCAATATTTGAATAAAGTATGTCAAAGGGTTGACCGTTTACCAATTTGTGTATTCCTATAAATGTAAGTACAAAAATTCAAACACTACTTGGATAAATAAAATTTGATATACATTTTAAGCATTTAAAATGTAAATCCTTATTAGATTTTGAATTAAATGCTTCGAAGGGTTGGTTATCTATTGGCCAATAATTTTGTATATCTGTAAACGCGCTAACTCGGAAAACTAATGATATTAATAAATAAAATTTAGTTGTGATATTGCTTCTAAAATTATCGTTCTGCTACAAATCTTGCTTTCAATTGATAGATAAAATATTTCTTTACTTTACTAAGAAGTAAAAAGTTTTCATGTGCGAATGAAATCTAAAAATAAAAATCTGAGCATTTGTGGAATTTGTCTTACCTAAATCTCTCAGAATTATGTGCTTGAAAGAGTGAATTACACTTTTGTCAAAGAGTATATAAGAAAATTTCGATAAAACCACGCTCGCTGATTTAATCTATAAACATCACACATTACAGCTAGAATATAATAATGACTGGAACAAGTAATACAGTTTAAACTACAAAATTAAAATTTGTAGTTACCATTTTGATGATTGTCAAGAATATTTTCTAAAGATTCATAGATCTAAAAACAATGCAAAATTGAGATTTCATAATTTTTTTCAGAAATACATTTATTGATGGAAACAAAATAAAACATTACTACTTACATCATTCAGAGCATTTTCTCAACTCAATTATATATTTGACTGGAATAAAGAAATTAGCAATACCATCAATATCTTTATGCATCCAATTATATTACAGGAGAGATTAACCGTATTGAAAAATAGATCTTTTAAAAAAAAATTCGCCATTGCTTGATTCTGAAGTTAAACCTTAATTCTAAATAAAATCAATTTTCCAGAGTTCCATTATAAGTACACCTTTAATCAGAAACTTGCTGAACATGGAAAAATAAGTTGAAGTTTAGCACTGAATTAAAAAAGAAAAGCCCTGATCATTAATAGTAACAATAAAATGAGCTTGAATTTCACTTTAACAATTAAAGATATTGTAGTAAAATATGTTTAAAAATAATTTTAAATTAAATAAAATATGAGAATTTATATAATCTAAAATGACATCAGTGAAAAGTTAATCTTTTGAATTTAGAATGTAAAAATCGTTTTTATTCTGTAATATTTTGAAAATGTTCGTGATTAAATTTCATTAAATTAAACTATTCATTAAAATTCTAATTCAAGTTTCAAGAAATTACTCCAAAATTCATATTTTGTCTATTTAAAGAATATAAATATGTAGTTTAATAATCCTAAGTTAATTTCTAAAAGTTCTAAAGAATTCCAATACGCACAGACAGACGCATAATCATTTATCTTTATTATCAGTAGAGACTGGATCAGTTCTAATATATCTTTTCACGTAAAAATGAATTTCTTCATATATTGGAATCTGATATTGAATCTGGAACTTTTAATATTCCAAAGAAAAAAAAAGGTTATTTTTTCTAAATTTTTTTTATAAAAATGGTTTATAAAATTACGAAGCCATTACGTGTCTAATTAAAAATATTTAATGTAAAAAAGCAAACTCGTCCCCAAATAAATTATTTCAGTATTTTCCATTCCTTTTTTTTATCAAACGAATAAGAAATGTCTCTTTCATTCTTCTCAAAAAGTAATTTAAGGTTATTGATACAGAAACACATATTTAAATAAAATGTAATTTCCGAATATGTCACTTAAAGCTGTGAAAAACACTTGATACATTCCAGAAAAAAAAATTCTGAAATGTTGTCGAATAAAAGGCAGAATCTGATCTCAAAGAGCAGTTTCTTATATTCTGTATTGCAATAATCTTTAATATGTATTGGAACAATGGGACCAAATGAAACTGTTCAATCTTATACGACACAAAACATGTACAAATAAAAGTTCAAAGAGAGGAGTGGATTGATGAAAAAAATGTAATATCTCCTTTGCTTTTAGAGTGATGTAATCTATACTTTTTCTGGAACTTTTCATCATTCTGAATGTAATTTTCGTCTTTCAGGTCGTAAAGAAAGTAGTAAACGGATCCTTACATCCCTTCAATTGAAGACACAAAATCTGGCATGTACTTTGGAATTTTCGGTGTAGTTTTCACTGCATCATTACAAAAGGTCGACTTTCTGTTTTTTACAGACTTGAAAAAATGTGTTAAAAGATTAAATTCTTACTTTTTCAACTTGGAGACATTATTAAAATTGCAAGATTTTCTCACGAAATCAGTTTTGGATATTTCTTTATCGAGATTTAAAGCAGGATTGTAAATCGGAAAAAAAAATATGGCAAAGATTTTTTTTTAAAGATTTCAATTCTGCTTTACAAACTTTTTTTGACATGATATATATTTTATTTGTTTTCTATTTTGATTTTACATAAGTCACTCTCAAACTAATTATTGGAAAATATACCCAAAACTTCAGCAGCGTGATGAATTATGAATATTTTCATGTTATGGTGAAATAAATTATAAATATTTTTATGTGAGTTCACATAGTTGCTCATAAATCTCATGGAGCATCCTTTGTCGTACTTTGTACAATATTTTTGCACACTAATATTTTAAACATAAAACATTCCACACTTCTATGTTTTATATTTACCAAGTTTTAAAGTTATGTATGTCATTATTTCAGATGATTTTAGATTATTTCAATGGCTGTCTCAAGGACCTTCCGCCGATCAGTCCACGCTGTTCCTTGATACCGCCATTAGTTATTCTGAAATAATGAAATTTGAAGTTTAAATGGCTGAATACTGAAATCTTTTTTGTTGCTGTTGTTTAAAGTGTTTATGCATAAAGAATATTTTATTAAATATATCTGATGGAACTTGGAGATGTATAAAAATATTGACATTGTAATTTTTTTAGTGTATATTTATTGACTTAAATGATATGAAGTATAAATTTTTGAATCTTTTAGCTGGAGGGAAGGGATATTGGATGTATTATCTGTAATTGCTTAGAAATTAGCTATTGCACCAGGATTAGGATATAAATTATGTGTAAATAGTTGGTTGATTAAATAAAAACTTATTTTGAAGCTTCATGAAGAATGCTTTAGGATGAATCTTGCTATTCTGAACCATGTCAGATGAGTAGCATAGTATTTGATTTAGCACACATACTCCTTCTCTTTTGGCGTATTGAAGAAAGGGCAAGAGTGGAATAGGTATCACTGACATTATTCCTATTGCTGAAACAGGGACCAGGAAAGAAATATTTTTCATTTATTAGATGGAGGAAGGGGGGGGGGGACACTAAAACATTTACCTCTTTTAAGTCATTCTTTTCTTCAAACGTCCACACTTTATTAATGTTCACTTCGGCCGTCTCCACGTATAAAATGAAATTCCGTTGAAATTGATAACTATATAGAAATGAACTGCATTTCATAACTGATTTAATACTACATTAAGGAATATGTTTCGTCTTAAATCTAATGTAAAATAAAATTCCTCTGTCATTTATAAAAATAGGCATTATTAAACTTATACAGTAATATTTTGTTTGCTTGCTACAGTAAAATTGTGTATTTCTAATCAGAAAATTCTAAATACAACTATAAAACTTTCAAAAAGATTCTTAAATTACCACTAAAATAAATAATTATGACTTGTTTTGATAATGAAAAGATATGTGGGAAAGTACGGCAGAATCTCATTTTTAAGTTAACAGTTTATATATATATATATAAATATATATATTTTTCTAAATTTTTATAACTTTTTGCAAAAGACATGCATTAATCTTTCAATAAAAAGAATCAGCAAGAACTTAAACTACCACCTAAAAATAAACTGATCAGTTTTACTTATCCGAGTTATAAAATGAGGGCAATTATCTCCAACAAAACTCAGATCAACTCCACAAATTTTATAACAACATTTATAATAAAGTTTATGCGTAGAAAAACACTTGTTTCTTTTAATGAGACAGGCTCATTAAGAATACTTTATGAAGTTCACTATGCAGTTGCCACACAAACCTCAAAACTTTTCACATATTCATACATACATATCGTCTGCTAGGAACTAACTCCGTAACTCTCTTTCAGCTGCTGCGATGATTATTAGGCTCATAATCCTCTTAGCGAGGGACTTTCTTTAATCTGGCAACCGAGAAATGAGACGACCCAATCTAAAACAAGAAATTTCAGCAGCAAATAATGCAAAATGTGGGCGTATAAGGCTTTTCTGTTCGAAATATAGATTACAGAAGAGCAACTTCGAAACGGGGCGATGAATACGTTCCAAAACTAATTATGTTCCTTTGCAGATGTGACTTTTTTTTTCTGACTTTTTCGCAAACATTATTTTTTTTTTCCGTGTAAGAACTTGAAATTAAAATGCAATTTTTTTTTCTTTTTATCTTACGCAATGGATTTTTGCATGGCTGTATAATTGCTTTTTGGGTTTTATTAGTTTTAAAATTTAATTAGAAAATTTTTAGGAAACAAAGTAAGTCTTAAGTCTTGCATTATATTTATTATTAAAGAAAACAGTTGACTTGTTATTAATAATCAGCTTAATATATATATTTTTTAATTCTTCAGATAATTCAATTTTTTCCCCTCTTCAAACGGTTCCTTTTTGCTGACCAAGAAATAAAAAAGACTTCTTTTTAAGATTATGAAGACATATTTTCTTTACAAACCAAAAAAGGATTAAGATATATCCTTTGACAGCAAACTAAAATGTTTCTGTCAAAGGATTTTAAAAATAAAATTTATTTCACTAAAAGAGTACAAAGTACTTATTAGTATCTTTATTTCAATTTATATAAAACACTACAGCAGGACATATTCTTAACCAAATAACTAAAATATCCGAAGTTTTTCTTAAAGAAGATTCTACTAGATGAGTCATATTTCAGTTTTAATTAACTATTTTAGAAGTTTGGTTAAAAGATCATGTGAATAACGATTCACCAAAAATATTGTCATTAGTCACATGATTTTCATGTAATTTTGAAGGAATCACGTGATCGTTCAAATGAATATAGTTTTCTGCTAATAGGAACACATATGACAGGTTCTCTTGCTGCAGATATCTATTGGAGAGATTTCACTGATATAGCAATCTCCGGAGCTTTCTTTACAACAAATTTTGAAATTTTAATTATTTAAAAATTAAAAGAGTTTGCCATTTTTTCGTGATCTGAAGTTGAGAGAAAAAGAATAGATATCATTTTTTAGATAGGTGAGATGATTTGAATTTTAAAAGAAAGAGAATAGAGTTGAATTTAAAAAACTTTTAAGTTTTGCAAATGTACTTCTTCGAGCCATTTAATGCATAAGAATATAAGAATAAGGATATTCATATGAAATAATGGTTTGGAGTCGATGTATTCTATAAACTAATTAATTTTATATAAATTAAAGGTTTATACTAATTTTATAGTTATTTTATATAACGTATTATTCATTTTTAACCAGGAAAAAAGAAAAAAGTAAATTCTGTTTATTAGATATTTTGTTTTGTATTCTATTTCAGTATAAACAGATTTTTTTTTTTTTTTTTTTTTTTTTGCATTACTAGCCGCCTTTGACGATTAACCGATTCTCCGAAATACTGTTTGTGCTTAATTTCAATAAAATTTCTTACCCATAACTAACGTTCTTAAATATCCTCTTTAAATGCATACTTTTAGAAACCAAATTGTGAGATATGAAAGCCATGCCATTTTAATATCCTTAAATACTTTCTGTTCGTTGTGTATATGAGCTATTCTAATAGAGTTAAATCTCATGATATCATGATACTAAAAACGTAAATGTACTGTTCATCTATCTTCTAATTTTCGCGATGCAATAACTTCATTTTTATTTCTCATATATATTACAGATATATTAAATAAAATAATTTTTTCTTAGTTTTCAACATTTGAAAAAAAAATCACGCGTTTTAATATTTTACAGAATATTGAAAGCGACTTGGGTTTCATTGAGAACAATGAAAATATTATTAAAAAATATAATTTGTTAATGCATTTGTTAATGGATTTTCTAATGACCCGAAGGCTTTATTGATTCATGTTGCTGATTTTCGATGAACTTGACTTAGTATAACTGAATACTTTGTCACATAACTATTCAGTAATAAAAAAAATTCATAATTGAGCTAAAGCATTCCATAACTATCAAAGCATTCCTTTTTCTTGGTTAGATAGAGGCCGTTTTTGAGTACAAGTTGGTTCGCCAATATTATTGGTATTGAAAATTTTCAGTAAAATGTTTTATCCGTAACTTCATCTTAATTGCATATTCATTTATAGCTTAAGTTTCAAATTTTGATAGACAAATAACTCGTACTATTTTTTAAATAATTCATTGTTTTACTCAAACTGTTGTACGCTTGACTATTTGACTCTAATTTCATTTAAAATTTGATCTTTAAATTTAGGCAATAACTGTTTAAAATTTAATTAAACCAATTATATTCTTTCTTGGGTTTAAGCATTTTCGTAAAATATACAATAATAGAAAGCAAAATCATTCATCATTGATGTTTTGCAAATAATTCAAATATATATTTCATAATTCATTTGATCCATGAGATGCACAGAAATATATATATATATATCTGTTCATCTCAGACTTTATAATGATATTTTAAACTCTTAATTTAACCAAATTTATTTCCAAAACTTTATCTTAATTTAGCCCATAGTAAAATATTCTCTTATTTCGTGATCCAATTCCACTGTCTCTACTTAATTAATTCAAGAGAAGCTTTGTTAAATTGCAGAATCAGCAAAAAGTCTAACTTTCCCACACTCCGCGTGAAGAGGCAAAATACCGCTGATGAGGCAAATTCTTTTTTAAAATCTCCCTGTTTCCCTTGCCTTCTCCGCGCGTGTAACGAAAATCCCTATCGAAATCTCGTAATATATTAGCACTATGAAGAAATGTTTTCCTTATCAAAATCATAGGTTATATAAGACCAGGGATAAAATGTCCAAGAGCTTTTTTCCTCATTTCTTTTCTGTGTCGTTCTGTGTGCTCATCGCTTGTACATATGCCGGCTTCTTTAAAATGAAATAAAACGACGTCACGAAATAGCAAGTATCTTCACTGTCTTCAAACTGCATTCTGCTTCACATAAAGTAATGCTTATATTTATATATATATATATATATATATTGTTACTTTCGCGTATACGAAGTTTAGTGGCTGTATAGCCGTCAAAAAAACCGAATTCCAGATTTTTGACGAATCTCCATGAACCTCTTTTGAACCTCCCTAAGTTCGAAAAACACATTTTTTGAAAATGTCCGTCGGTCTGTCTGTGAAAAAGATAACCCAAAAGCGTTTTGAGCTACCGGAATGGAATTTGGTATACGGTCTCTAAAACAAATTTGCAGATTTTTTCACATTTTGAGCAAAATCTGTTAACGGCTGTTCGAATGTAAGTTAACACGATAATTGAAAAATGAAGAGAGCTAAACAGAAAAGATTCGATATACAGATTTAACATCTATAACATAGACACTTGTCAAAGTTTCAGCCAAAACTAACAATGGATCAATTGTCTTCGGTCTGTACTTTCAGAAATATGTAAGGCAATAATTCAAAAACGCAACTACTTAAATATATCAAATTTGGTATGTTATTTTTGCTACTACAAGTCTAGCTTTGTGTCAAGATTCTATTTCAATCAATTGCGAAAAAAGTGTCTAAAACCCAAATTCGGTTTTTAATTATTATTAATCGCATGAAAGGGATTAATAACCAAAATGCTCGCCCAGGCTGACACGATAGATTCAGAAAAAATACTAAATTCACGCCAAAAGTTAATATTTCGTAACTATTGTACGCCAATATCATGTAAGGCGTTCTCTGGCATGACAAGTTCATTAAAGAGAATGCGAGAAAGATTTGGGGAGACCACACCCGCTGGTTTTATTATCAAAAGAGGAGAATTTATGGACGCAGATAACAGATAGGGCAATATAAAATTTTCACTAAAATGTTAAGGATAAAACATTCTTTTTTAATTTTACACGTCAGATTTCCTTAGCTTTCGATGATTTAATCTTACATCTCTGAAGCCCATGATGTTAAAAATTGACAGTTTTTTTATACCAACTGTTTGAAAGTGTTTGGATTTCTGATGTTCTTAAACGAGAATTTGGAGGAATATTGTGAAGTTCGAGGAGATTTTCTTTAAGTGATAGACTGAAGATAGGTGAATGGAAAAATGCGAAGGAAGGTCACTGTTTGACCACTTTGTGGCTATTGATCAATTAATTACCTCGAAGATGATGTCAGAATAGCAGTCGGCCAAAACAAATCCTGTCGATAGTGCTACGTTCAGTGGTGACAGAGTGGTCGGCTGTATACAAAAAAAGCTTTCGAAGAATTCAGATGAGGTTGAAGGCGAAAAAAATCAACTGATTACTTTTTTAAATAAAAAATAAAATATTGATATTGATTTGTAATTTGATATAAAGACCGTATACTAAATTCCATTTATCTACCTCAAAGTATTTTTGAGTTCTTGTATTGCGAACAGGCAGATATAATTCCTAAAACTTCTGAAAATCAGAAAAGTGTAAATTCGACAAAACCCCGATGTTGAATTTATAAAAGATTACAAGACATTCTCCTTATATACTTTATATATGAGAAAATAAATATATTTTTCGAAATTTCAGATTGCAAAACTTTCCAAACAAAAGCTATACTCTATCTTTGCCTGCACCACAAAAGGAGTTTAAACGCTGTCAGAAAGTTTTCACCGAAATTTAAATTACTTCGGAAAATTTTTCTGCTCTGGGTTGTTAATCAGTCGACTGAATACCAGGAAATAATGACAGAGTGCATGGGTAAAAAGGAATTTTGTTATAAATAAGAACACGTAAGTTAGAAACTGTCTCTTTTGTGTAAAGTGATGCAGTAAGTGTTTTCTTAAAATCAAAATTTTTAAAAAAATTTTTATTTTAAAAATTATTAAAAGAATTCTTATTTTAAACATCAAAGCACTTCGGAAAGAACGAATACATAACAGAGTGGATTTAACGTACTTATTTTTTAAAAAGAGATTACATATTCTATCAGAAATGTGTCTGAACTACTATTCTTCTTTATAAAATTAAATTGCCAATAAAAATGAAAAATAATATAGATGTTATAAGTAGCTGTTTCAATATTCAAAATGGATGCTCTCAAAAAATACGATGATATATTATACAATTAATAATTAAGATATATGAAAGATTTACTTAAAATTCTTGCTATTTTTTATTAAATAATAAAAAATACAAAAGTTTTAAAATGTCATTTTCGTAAATGTACTAAAAAGATAAAAAAGTAGAGAGAGACTTTTTTACTAAAAATGTAGAGATCAAGGCAAAAATATAAAACCGTGCATCAATGAGAGAAATATTCCGAGTTAAAATTTTAACCGCAATTCATAATATTTTTCCAATTTTTAAAGAATATTTATAATTTTTTTTGTTTATAATATTTATTGTAGTTTAATTTCCTTAAAACATTCTCTTCACTGTCTTAGGGATTTTCCGATTTGATTTTTATCTCTATATCCATGACAAAAAAGTTGTTTCCTATTTTCTGATATAATTATTTCTAGTATATTTATAAAAGCATAGTCTTTAAAATTGGTTTTATTTTTATTTCTTCTTTATTCTCATATGTTTCATAATTCTCACCTCATTTTTTTTCAAATTGGTGAAATGTTTATATGCAATTTAAATTTATCGATTAACTGATAATCAAGTGCTTAAAATATTAAATTAGGAGTATACATTTCTGCAGGTTTTCACAGTGTAACATGCTATGAAATGAGAGAAACATCAATTGTAAAATTCTGCTTTTACAACCCAAAGTAAGTCAATCCAAATAAAAGAGTGAAAAAAATTCATTTTTCATAATATACTAAATTTACTGTTTGACAAAAATAAAATACTTATCGAAAGGAAGAAGATCATATACTCATTTTGTGTATAACTTATCAATAAAATATCTGACAAAATAAATGTTTATTAAAAACACGATTCCCATAAAAAATCTTTGAAGATATTAGGATTAACCTAATATCCAGATTCCTTAATCTAATGTTCAGGCTCAAATGCTATCCTGTTGGTGATTGGGCCTACTGATTCATGTATCGTTCTCGGCATCTGACCACGCTTCAAGACTTCGAAGTCTGTCACAAAAGAAAAAAAAAAGCCCTCGTGTTGTTTCAGAACAAAAAAAAATGTAATTAAATTGCATGTGCGTTAGGTTTTTTTTTTTTTTAGTTCCCTCTTTCTTCCTCCTTCTTCTTCGCTTCAATTTCTTTGGAAAATTACATATATAAATGACATTAAATTGTTATAAATCAGCAGTGCATTGTTTTTATAATATTTATAGAAGATACTAATTTTAAAAAATTAATTTAAATGTATTTTTTATATATAGATAAGATTTTCATTTCACGATTGTTTTTATATCCAATTGTGCTATTACTTTTCACTAGCTATTGAGATAAGAATAAAAGTGGAAAAACATAAATAAATAAATAAGCCTTTGTCATCATATATGTACCATAACATTGTGCTACAATATTTTTACTTTATGAAACATTTTGATATTAAACATTTAGTTTGGAAAACAGTTTATGTAATCCAGACTTTATACCATTTTATCGTAAAAGGAATATTTTAAATTAATCTAGATTTCTTAGATAAGACTTATAAAGAATCTATAATTTAATGTCAAACTAGGCCTATTTTAATTAGGAAAAATCGAAATCACGCAAAAAACGAATGACTTTTAATAAAACTTAATACATACTGTTTTTGTTGGTAATTAATGCAGATTAATTAATAAAGCTGAAATCATGACCTCAGTGTTCAAATAAATACTTTTTAAAGAAATTGGGGAAAACCATAAAAAACCCTCTTTTATTGACATCTTAAAAATTCATGAATATTTCCTGAAAAATATTATGCTATGCAGAAGTTGGACTTGACATTTTGGTACCGATCGTTAATTATCTAGAAAGACCGTAAGGTACATTTCATTAATTAGTTATTTACGCACAGCTGAATTTTCACAAAACATGGTCCCAATTAAGCATAATCTTATAATGAATCACTTTTGAGCGCACTCCTTTCTTGCTAACAATATTAACTGAGAAAGAAAAAAATTTGAGAAAAGCTTGCTATATCATCATTTGACAGTGAAATTGACCCAGGAAATATTCCGTACTAAGCAAAATGCTATCAGGTACCATTTTTCTCATGAAAGAAGAAGGGTAAACATGTTCTTTGATGAATTGTGAAAATGTTAGGAGCGCTTTATAATTTTATGAGTAATCAAACAAAGTTGCATTACACACTCTCGAAGAACAAACTTTTGTGAGATATTTCTGTCCTGAACTTTGACATAATTCAATTAAGCATACCCTGCAGTGAAAAAAGAATCGGATAAATTAACAATGTATTCGATAAGATTTTCGGCTATTAAAATATTTTCTTTAGTGTCTGCGTAATTGACTCTTCATAGTGGAATCGATAATTTCTTATAGAACAGAAAAATTCTGAAGAAATATTTTTGTATTTATTTATTTTTTTCAATCTGGAAGGTATTCATATAATAGTTATTAAAAGCTTAAATATCTTTTTTTCTCACTTGATTTCATCCGATGGCTTTTTTTTTTTTTTTGAACATGGTTAAAACTTTTAAAGAAAACTTTCGGAAATCAAAATCAAGTGGATACTTTAAAGTGGTGTGTGCGCGCGCGTGCAGTATAATTTTGGCAGTTACGTGGCCGAAAGGAGGAGCCTTTTTGAAAGAACTTCAATAATTTTAACAAGGGAGACATAATTTTACACATGAACAAGGGAATTACGAGATTCCGATAGGGATTCCTTTGAGACGTATCGAATTAGGAAAGTAAATCTTAAGTATCTTTGAAACACCTATGTCGACGCCAAGAATATTTATCCCTTCATTCATGGTGTGGGAAACAAAGAAAAGGGAAATTTTTGCGCACTTATCGACGATAATTGAATAAAAACCGTGATTAAGAAATAAGAAAATTTTTAGAATAAAGTAACAATTTAAAATAGAAATTATCATATAATTATCAAATCAAATAATCTGCGAGTGTTTTATACAAATTTCTATGTATCTACAATTACTGAATGAAATGCATGAATTTAATAATTTTCAGTTTAGATGCAGAATTTTGTTAAACTAAATATTAAATATCAGCGTCCATATTCAATCTTCTTCCAATACACCACTTCCTGTAAAATACTGGGTTAGCATTAATAAATTGTTGGATTTAAAAAAATTATGTATTTAAAACTATTGCTCATAGTATAAATAGTAATATATAAAAATACAAAAAAACCGTTCCAAATTTCGTTTTACACATTTTTTTTAATACGTGGAAATTATTTGGGAATGTTACCAACATGTAAAAACATGTTTAGCATGTTTTTACAATTACGTAAGGACAGTACGAGTTTTATCTCTTAACAAAATGGGCCATAGCCCATTGGATTCTAAATCAGGAGCTTCCACAATGCTTGTTGAGATTTGCAAAAACAAACTGTTTCCCTTTCTCCTAATAAAGCTTTTAAAAGTAAAAATGATCAGACATCTCAATTGAGAACAACTTCGTTCTATCCTTTTATTTCGACTCTGATTTTTACATGTTGCCACTTTCAAAAAGTGAAAGTACTACAAGAAAGTAAGACAATGTTTCGTTCCTGGTTTTACCAGTTCAGTCTCTTTTAACAATCCTCCCGCCTTTCGATTAATGACACATAAATTAATCAAAACACCCTATGAAACAATTATGAAGCTAAATAAAGTTAAATAATTAAAAATTCAATTATTAGTATTAAAACTTAAAAGTTACTTAATTAGAGTTCAAGTAATAAATCCGAATGGGAGTTTAATTTGTCTTCCAGATCTAGTCACGACAGTTCTGAACTTCTGGGACAACTCTGGAACAGAATTGTTCATCGGTGATTCAGAGATTATATTTTCCTTTTCAAGTATTTCAGTTTCATTTTTCTCATCTGACTCCATAGATGAAGGTATTTCGAGGGGGAAAATTTTCTTTATTGGTCGAACTAATTCTCCGGAAGCGGTTTTGACACGAACAACACGATTATTGCCGTCTTTTTCTGGATATATCTCAGTCACTTTGGCTAGAGGCCATAGCACTTTGCGCTTGTTGTCACACTCGACGAGAACTATTTCCCCAATTTTAATCTTTCCAGAGATTAACATTGCTGATGGACGTTGAACCAATAATCTGAGATATTCCAATCTAAATCTTCTTAGTATTTTCGTGTATTTTGAAAAGTAGTTGAAGACTCGTGAAGAAAAATCATCAACATGGCTTAATGACGTCGTTACTTCTCTACATTTTTCTTTGTTAGCCTCCACTTTGTCATCGATTGGCACAGATAGAGGCCATTCTTCTTCCGACAATGCTAGCCAATGAGGCCCCTCCAACCATCTGGATGCAATAAGCTTCTTCACTGAGCATCCTCTTGATGGCATGTCGGCAGGATTTTCTGTACCAGGTATATGGTGCCAGTTTCTAAAGTCTGTCAGGTTCCTAATTTCTGAAGCTCTGTTATTCACAAAAGTTCTCCAAGCTTCTACATTCTTTATCCAGAAGAGTGCTGTCGAAGAGTCGGTCCAGTAATACTCTTTTGAAATTGCGATCTTGAGGTTCTTCTTAATGAATGAAGTCAATCTCGCTCCAATAAGACAAGCAAGCAATTCAAGTCTTGGTATAGTTGTTTTCTTCAACGGAGCTGCTCTGGCTTTAGCTTGCAATAATCTCACTTTGACTTCATCTGATTTTTGGCTTCTTAAAAATACTACACTCGCATTAGATCCTTGTGAAGCATCGGAAAATGTATGGAGGCTTGAAGAATGCCCATCGGTCTGAGTAACTTGCCTAGGAATCTTTACTGATGCTAACAAGGGCAATTCCTTAACCCATTTCAAGAATTTTCTTTTTATTTCCTCAGGCAGCTCTGCATCCCAGCTTAATTTAGTTTCCCAACTATTTTGCAAGTATATCTTTGGTCGAAGCGTGAAAGGGCAGCTAAAACCGATTGGGTCGAAGATTCTCTGTTCAATTGATAACACGTTTCGTCTTATCACTATGGTGTTATCTAAATCGATATTAGGTATGTCACAAAACAATGAATCTTCAAATTTATCCCACATAAGACCAAGAACCTTTAGTGGTTCACTTATTGTCGATTTCGCATTGCTCTTCTCTGTCTGCTCTCACCCTCTCAAGTCGAAGTTACCACTTGCCATCAATCGAGTTGACTTTGTAATAAAATCTTCTGCGTCTTCATTCGAATTGACTAAGGTGACACAGTTATCAACATAAAATGAAGATTTCAATTTAAAAGCTGTTTCTTTTAGAGAAATATCACACTGATCCAAATGCGAATTAATCACTGCACCTAATAAAAATGGACTGCATTTTAATCCAAAAACTACTCTGCAATGTCGAAATTCTCTTATTTCCTTTTGTTCAGTCTTTCCACCACAGGAATCTCAGAAAATCACGATCATTTTTTTTGAATAGATATCTGAAGAAAAGCTTTTTTGATATCTGAAATAATTCCTATTTGTCCTCGTCTGAAATCAATAAGCAAGCTTGGTATTAATTCAATTAAATTTTCACCTTTTGCGAGACAGTCGTTAAGGGAAAGAAACTCCTTCTGCTTATACGAAGCGTCAAAACCTGGTCTTATGGATGTTGTAGAGTTCTCTTTGAATATCGGCCTGTGTGAAATGTAATGGCTATGCACACTTTTCTCCTCTTCTGGTACTTCTTCGATTATTCCAGATTTAGCCCATTCTTCGAACACTGCATTATAAGCTTCTGTTTTATCTTTCAACATGAGTTTCTTTGTCGTGGAAATTAGTCTTTTTTCCGCTTCTTCTCTGTTACTGGGTAATTTGTCTTTCTTATTGATCCAAGGTAAAGATACTTCATATCTATCCTCTGATCTTTTTAGGGTCTTGTGAAAATGATTCCATACTGCTTCTTGTAATTCGACATCACTTCTATTTTCTTTGGAATCTGTAATTCCCAATGCCTCTAATTTCCACAAGTTTTTTTATGCCGCTACTGTGAACCAACATGGACGTTATCAGGGAGGAAATCGACATGTTACTTTCTGAAGTGTAATAATTTATTCTGCCCATAACTGTCAATCCGAGCAAAGATTCCACAGCAACCAATCCGTTTTCTAATTTGTGAAATTTTCCCGTTAACAATGCACCTGCGACGTCTGCTCCAATAAGGATTTCTATTTTCAAATATTTTCTTCCAACATCAGACAGTGATACCTTTTTGTTTTATTTCTTCTATCCATGGTCCAGGCTGTAAACTGGTCACTGGTCCACAAATCTTTAATTGTTCCAAAAGGTTTAATCTTCTAGAATAATTGCCATATAGGCTACTAAGAGACACTTCATAACGTTTGTGGGTTTCTCTAATTGTTGTGGCTCCTCCAAAAAGAGCATGGATCAAAGATTCTGTTCCATCTGAATGGCACCCAATATCTTCAGCCGTTCCTTTTAATATGTATGAACGCTGTGACCCAGTGTCAATGAGTGCCCTTACCGTTTTTTGCCTTTTATTAGATTCGATATTTACTAATAAAGTTTGAAGATACACTTCATCTGAATAACTAAAACTGGTACTTGCTAAAGATACCTTTTGTGCATCCTCCTTCTTAATTTTATCATCATCTTTCTTTTTACATTTTTTTAAGTCTGGACACATTACAACCCATCATTCTTAAGCATATCAAGCATCGAACAGTTGACCTACATTGCTTGGCCCTATGTCCAATTTTTAGGCAGATGAAACATCCATTCCTCTTCTTAATTTCATCATTCTTTTGAGTAAAACTCATTTTTTGAGCCACAAAACAATTTTGGCTTTCATGTTGTTTCTCACAAAAAATGCAAGATTTCTTTTTCCCAAGATTAGTTTTCTTATGTCCTGAGAATAATTCATTCGCAGTAGGCACGGAATCTTCATTTTGGAACCTTTTATCCCTTCTAACTTCGCTTCGAACACTAAAATCAAATTTAAACCCAGCTTTTGCCAGAGTAATTCTCTGCTCTCCTTCAACTTCATTTCTCAAAAAGAATAATAATTGTTTTAATTTTTCGGAATAAGTATTTTCTTCTGTAATTATTGATGCATGATTTCTCAGCCAAACTCTTAATAACTCCTCGGGAATACACGATTCAACGAGGGGAAATAACATGGCAGAGTATTTGTCACTTGCCATTCCAATTGATTCCAACGAACGCAAATAGGATTCTAATTTGTCGTACAGCTCGGACACACAGCACCTTTTTCTTTGCTCAGTTACATTTTTAATAATTAGACTTAACAATTCTCGGATATAAAATTCCACTAAAGGCTCTTCCCGTCCGTATCTATTTTTCAAGCTTTCTATTACTTTGTGATAATTTTCCGCGGTTGCCGGGAAGCTATTTACAATGTTACGTGGTCTAGTACCAGGTATGGTAGCTTGGATCAAGTAGTGAAATTTGTCTTCATTTTGAATTTCTTTATCGTCATGAATTCGTTGGAATTGTCCCCCAAAATGGTAATCAATCTTTAATATCCCACCGAATTGTTTTAATACTATTTCAGGCAGCTCGAGTTTTCGTTTAAGTTTGGAGACACACTGGCGACGGATTGCGCAATTTGGCGGGAAAAGAACATTTCAACTTTAGCTTTAATCAAATCTAATTTTTATTTGTATTCTTCGACGCTTTCTCATTCACTGTTAAACTGCTCTTCAGAAGAATATTCTGAATCTAAAATGTGAATATCATAAGAGCGAAATTCATCCGATAAACGTTCTAAAGTTGTCAATTTTGATCTTATAAATTCTTCGTCCGGGTTTTCTTTATCTATTTCAAGTTTAATTCCATTACATATTCTCGTAAAAGATGCTCTAATAGGGTTTCGTCTCTGAATTAGTGCTTCCATTTCCATAAACTTAAGACAAAACACGAAAGCAAAAGTAATAGATCGTCTGACCTTGAACGCTCAAAGCATCCGTTACTAAAAGATAAATAAACAGTCTGACCTGTATCTTTCTCGCTTATTTTCATAAATCACGTACCGAGGTCACCAAATGTTGAGATTTGCAGAAACAAACTGTTTCCCTTTCTCCTAATAAAGCTTTTAAAAGTAAAAATGATCAGACATCTCAATTGAGAGCAACTTCGTTCTATCCTTTTATTTCGACTCTGATTTTTACATGTTGCCACTTTCAAAAAGTGAAAGTACTACAAGAAAGTAAGACAATGTTTCGTTCCTGGTTTTACCAGTTCAGTCTCTTTCAACAATGTTGAACAGGACATGAGATAACACTAATTTATCTTTCGTCATATAGCCACCAAGGTCTTGTGATCTTGCCTAATGTGATTTCTTTTTTGTGAGATTACACCAAAAACCTTCTTCATAAGCACTCAGTGCCGAAAATAGCGGACGAACATAATGAACTCATCAATGCTGCTTTAAAGACCATTGACAAAATAAAACTTCGCAATGTGTGGTACGAACTTGTCTAGAGATTAAATATTCGTCATGATATGAAAGGTTCACTCGTCAAATATTTGTAACAGAAAAAAAAATACTTTAAGTCCCACCTTGCTTTATCTATGGAGAAATCTAGGCGACAATATTTGTCTGCTCAAACTACCAAACCAATTTCAAAATGTTTTACTTCATATGGAAGTTTATGACCCCTAGATATATCATCAAAGCTTGCTTGCAACCCACCGTTCATCATTTTCGTAAAAGTCGAAAACAGACTACTTCTTTCCAAAGAGAAAAATCTCGACAGAGTTCCTAGCTGCACAATGTGCTGATTTCAAAAATTTCTGTTTGTATTTCATATAAATGCTTCCGATTCCTTGTCAAGTCATGATTGATTGTCTACCCTTTTCCTCTACATTTTGAGAAATATTGCGAATTAAACCCTTGACATATTCTTCTGTCTTAAAAATTGACAACGTTTCTCCACTTTAAAATAAAATTACCCAATCAGAAGGCTTTATCATTAATAATATCCTTAAAAGTTGCACAGTAAACCATACTTTTATTTTAATACGATGTAGCTTATTAAAATTGTCTGCTATAACTACATGTTATTAATAGTAACTGTCTTTGGCAACCATATTAATGACATTAATGTAGTCATCGCAACGAATTTTAATGAAATCAATCAATTTTAATTCAATGCGTTTTTTTTTAATCAAAACTAAAGAAAATACTATTTCAAATTATGAATGCATAATAATGATAGTGCATTCTAATTTCTTAGAGATGCTTGCAAAGTGTCAAAATTAATTGGGATGAAAATCGGTCAGTTGCTGATATTGGGGGCCCTTATCTAAGCTTTATTCTGCAATATTTCTCTAAAATAGATGTGGGAGATGCCAACTCCATAGCGTATCTAAAGATCGTGTGCATTCATACAAAATAAAAATTAGTAAATTCGATACATCAAGTATTTTATTTACTGATTGTAAACTAGCTAACTCTATTAAGGCTTTAATCCATAAGGAATGCACAATGAAATAACGCTTTTAAAATAACCCTCGGAAATGGACGACGGTGCGAGAAAGGAACCATTGAATTGTTACGAAATTCATGTAACCGAAGGTAACTAAATTTATATGAAATAAAAATTGTCATGCTCGCACAGTGTGTCTGTGAAAAAGACTTTTGGTTTTGCCTATTATTTTTTATGTATAGATGATGAACGAACAGCTAGCTATCTTAGACGGTCAGTATTTATTAAATTTGAAAGCTAAGCGCAATTATCTTTATATCAGTAAACAGTTCATTTCTTTTCGTTACTAGTTTGTTTCCCTTATACATAAGCTTATTTTCTTTCTAATTTTTACAGTGTAAATTCAGCATTTATTACAAAAATTGTAACATTCAGAAACAGCATACATCATGGGGATCATTTGAAATGAATTTTGCCATTTAAGTGTGCATTGTTTAATATGTTGTGACATTATGGTCTTTTCCTGCTTTTAGAATGGGTAATGAGTGAAAAATAAAATGCTGTTTAAAAAAAATTCTTGTTTTTAAATTTCTTAAACATTTTTATTTTTTTTTAAGAAAAAGTAATAAAATACAACTTTGCAATCTTTGTTAAAGAAACACAAAAAATAGAAATATTTACATGTAAATAATACATATAAAATTGTGAAAAAATATAATCAATATTTCATTTATAAACATGTAAGCACTCAAAGAAGAAAATAAGTAGATAAAAAGTTTATAGCTTATGTACAGAATATATGTATATTTAAAAATATTTGTTCCAGACAAATAATATATGAAAGTCTTCATATGATAAAATCTTTATTAATATTTTATTTGTTAAAAAAGAAATTCAGTAAAAATTACTTTGATTTTCTTTTCAGGTTAGGCAACCAGAGCGAACACAAGGAAACCTTCTACATACAAAATGACACATAAAAGAGAAAAAGTAATCTGTTCATTATTCAGATACTGTTAGATACTGAAATTATACTCACTTATGCTATGTATTACCAAAGTCAATAATGCCCTTACAACAAAACTAACAAAAGCAAAAAGAATAAACAATGAAAGCATTCATATATATATAATATTAAATGCTCTGGCTAAATGAAGAATGCAATATAATATTGTAAAAATTTTGCACAGTGTCATGCCTTACTTAAATAAAAGGATTTTCAGTGATGAAACAAGAGAAAATTTTTGATACGAGAATTCTCTTTTACAAATCACCAGAAAGCATAACACTATATATATAAAATGCTTGTGTACGCAGCTGCTATACATAATTATACAAAAGAAATTTATGCATTTGATTTCAAAGGAAATTATCAAGATGCAATAAAAATTTCTTTACAGAAAGTTTGTTAACTTGCATTAATTTTACAGTACATTTTTAATATTTTTTGAACACAGAATGGATTAAAATCTAAATATTGATTATTCTTAAACTTGGATAATGTTTTAAAAAGCATACATCAGAATTTCCTAAAAAATTGTTTTGTAATTGCATAATAGTTTATTATGATTAACAGAAAATCTTATATTTTAAGCGACACTAAAAAAAGGCTTTTAAAAAAACGTCAAACAATACGATTTAAAAGTTGATAAATATAATGTCAAATCTCTAAATCTAAATTAATTAAACTAAATCTAATTAAATTAATTTCTTATTTTCTGATCTAATTCCATATTTTTTATTTAATTAAGGCTACATGAACTCTGCAAAAATCAGCCTCTTATGCTCCAAAACAATGGGATAAAAATCTGTCATTCTAAACAAATTATTTTAAAAGACACCTATGTTCCCCTTTCCTAAATCGACACATGCAAAGAAATCCCTATCAGAATCTCGTACTATATAATTACCGGAAAAAAATATTTATGCCTCTTTTTGTTCTTGTTTCGTACTGTAGATAGACATTCCTCGTTGTACATAAGTTATGCCTCACGGGATGGAATAAAAGAGAAGTTCAAAAATTCAAAATGCCTTCTCTCTCTTTGACCTCATATATATATCATAAATTTAAATTATCCATTTTCTTAAAGTTAATTTTCCAATCACACAAAATCAAACTTCACTTCTGAGTTGTTTAGGGTTTTGCTTATTTATGCTTCTTAGGGTCTAATTTCTGTAGCTTTAATTGTACAACAGAAAGTGGCAATATCATGTTCTAAAATAAATGCCTGTTTATTTAAGTTTGAAAAATTATTCATAGAAAAAATTTCCACATTTTTTTTTTTCCTTGCTTCCTACTTTGCTGTGATAAAAGCACTGTTCTATAACATGAATTTAACAATGAATTTTTAATATTTATTAAAAATTAAACCTTCTGCTAAATGCTGAAACAAAGAAATCATTTACTAGGTTATATTTCATGAATACACACCATGTACAAAAAAAATTCATAAAATGTTAACATTTTTTTAAAATTTCAATAACAAATCTAATGATATCACAAAATACTTGTAAAAGTATAAAGAAAGACATGAAACTACATAATTCTGATAATGAAGCGGTAATACAAAATAAAAATGTCACAAAACTATCAAATAAACATTTAAAAAAAAGTATTTCTTAGTATTCAAATGAATAATTTTATATGAATACAAAGAAATATACACATGAAACAGAAGTAAAATCAATGTTTATTAACAAAACGGGTATGATTAAAATCCTGCACAAGTTGATCTCAATTCTCATGAAGATGACAAATTCTATATAATAAAAGTAGAATAATTTCACATTAAAGTAAAATCTCTAGAAAACTCAATCTATCTTTTTAAATATTAATCTTTAAAGTTATTTCTGAATGTGCATAACACATATACAAAAATATATTTTATAGTCTAATTTTTTTATATAATAAAGATATCCATTAAATATATTTTTCAAAATATTAACAGAAAAAATAGCAACAAGAGAGAAAGAAAAAAAATCAACCTAAGATCCACATGTTAAACAATTAAATTATGCAGATTCAGATTTATGATTAATATTTTGGGTAAGAAAAATATTTCAAAAATGAATTCAGTTTTAAAATCAACACTTTCAGAATTTTATATAAAATATACAACAATTTTATACTGGTAGCAGTATATAAAAGGAATTATTAAAACATCACATATATCACAATTAATACTTTACATAAAAAAAAATTATAATCCTGCCTTTATTAACAGAAGAAAATAAAAAAACTAATGAAATTCAACAAAATTAATACTACTATTATTTACAAAAAAAATTAAGTTTAAACTTTTGATCACAGTCCCAAACATCATTTTAAAAAAATTGATCAAAATTTCCTTAATAGAGTTTGGAAGGTGTAGAGAGGTTCTCAATAATGTTATTATATTTATACTGCTTAGTTTAATACATAATTATAATCTGCTTAATTAAATAATGAGATTAAAATATCAACAGATTCATCCTTTAAACATTAAATAAGCTTTTAAGAAAGGCAAACATCATTAGAAAAAAGCAAAAATTTCATTCAACATCATTATTATAATAAGATTGCATTCAATTTTTAAAAAACGACTCATAAGTTAGCTAAAATAATAACATGCAACTTTTCATTTTAAAAAAATATGTACTCTTAGAAAAATCAAGCATTAAGATCATCAATGTCTATATACATAAACAAAATAGATACAAAAAAATCTTAAAATTCAAGCAAATACATGAAATTATTTTATCTTAGAAAAATAGTTATTTAATAGGAACTATAATTTCTCCAACAGAACACAATTACACAACCTTATTCTTGAATCGCTCATTTTCCATCTCTTATACTTGATATAATAAAAGGAAAACTTGACAGTTAATAATAATATTTGACTCAAATATAAAAAAATAGTTCAATATAATTGAAGAAAAATTATATTAACACATTGTTAACTGCACATAAGTCAATTCATATTTTCATGCCCAAATACTATTGACTGCTCCTGACTTGTGTTATTATACCTTTCATTTTCATACTCATTATAAAAACATGACAAACTTCAGTATCAAATCATTAGTCAATAATATTTTAAGAAGTTTCACCCAAAAAGGAAACCCATTTGCCATCCAAAGGCAAACAATATAACCCAAATATATATACCATAAATGAAACAAATTAAAAATTATTATATCTATATTTAACTTCCAAAAAATATTTTATAATACTATGGAAAATTAATAAAACTTTAATCATCAAATATATAATTATCAGTCAGAAGGTCTAAAATATTTTGTTCTTAACTCTACAAATGCACAATGCTTATTCTACATTCCTATCTCAGTAAGAATCTATTAATTCCCACAAATTTCAAAGGACATATTACTGTAAAAATTTTATATTACATTACAATTCTTCAAACACCATACTAAAATTGAAAATAAACATTTACAATAATATAAAAATTAATAGACAATTTTTTTAAAAGTCCTTTTTTCCCCATTTCTATAATTTATTGCAAATTTTGTATTTTTGCAAACAAATCAAGTAGAAATTAATGAAATATTGCCATACAGTTCAGAAATTTAACATTCTTCTAACTGATTTATACATGTTTAAATGTATTATCATAAAAAAAATAATAAGATTCACTGCAATTTCTGAACACATGTTTAAAAGCTGAGAGTTATCAAAGATTAAAATTCAAATACTTTTAAACATATATAAGAGGGAAGGGAATGTAGTTTTCAATCCATATGTTAAATGTTTTAGTTTTATAACTAATGGCTAAAATAATAGAATGTGCATGAATCAGGGGAAAAAAATATTTTAAATATAAAAATGGCACAGGAAAACAAACACCTAAAAATAATAAAGGCAAAAAATATCATTTGAGATTCATAAAAATAATTAAATATAAAATAGTTATAAATATAAAAAATAATACATATACCATCTTATGAAACTTTAAAAATTAATATCGATATTAAAATGTTTTTAAATCAATATTATTTAATACAACAATAGATCACTAAAAAATTGTGATAACATAGTTTTAAAAATAGTTGCTATAAAAATAAAAAGCAAATATTTTCACTTATGGAGATAAGATAAAAACAAAAGATAAATAATACTGATTTAAAAACATAAATAATAAGATAAAAAAAACAATAGAAATATACAAAATATGTTAATTTTTTTAAACATTGATAATTTTAAAAATAATTTTATAACAAATTTAAAGCTAAACCCATTAAAAAATTCATATAATTTTAATACATCATTTAAATCTAATTTAATTCCAAAAGTTTAAAGCAATTACCATAATATGCAATAATGCATAGCATTTTATATTACAATAAATTAAGTACTAGAATTGTAGTATTATTATAAAACATGTAATAATAGTACAAGATTCTTTTCAGAAACATCCAAAGTATTAGGTTAAAAAAACAAGAAAGACTAGAGTTAAATTATTTTAATTCAATAAACTCATTTTACTAAATAATTAGATTTTAGATCAAAAGCAAATAACAAAGGCAATATTTTTTTAATCTAATTATAAAAAAATAAATTTCAATTACTGTAAAAATGAAAAAAAAATCCTTATTAATAAAGCAGTTAATATAAAAAGGTGGTTTTGTAGCGTCATCAATTTTTTAAATCTGACATATGCCAAAAGTTTTCCATTAAATCATATTAGAAAACTAATGGTATTACAATTCCTAAAAGTAATTTAAATGTAAAACAATAATATAGCAAAATAATTGTGTAAATGGCAATTAGATTTTTTTTAAATATGGCAAATTTTAAACAATAAAACCAGAAAGAAAAAATATTTTAAATGCTTCCCAAAAAAGACATGCAGCCATTGAAATAGTTTCAAATCTTCTTTAAAAAATGCAGCATAGGAAAGTAACATTTAAAATGCATTATAAAGAAAGATTAAAAACAGATTTTTATCCATTAATCAAAATGATGGTTCGTAGAAAATGTTTGTCTTTCTGGAGTGAATTGATGATCTGAATCTGATACTTCTAACATTAAGCCAGGATGGGGCTGATCTCTACAACAGCAAAGTGATTTCACTTCTCGCCATGAACTTCTACAATCATCCCAACCCTTGTATACCAAAGAATTCAAAATCGCTTGAAGTGGATTCAAAACAGCCTATAGGTCAAAAAATAATATAAATGGCTAAATGACAAATGCATTCAAAGAAATGATTTTTTGAAAATCTCAAACTGTTATTTAATATTACCATTTCTTTTCAATATATTCTCTCTTATAAGCAATATTATTTAATAAACATTCATTAGTAAAAAACAGCTCTTATGAAAAGTATTCATCTCTTGTGTTCTTTCAAAAATCCCTCTCTAAACTATTATTAATTCTTTCCAGAAATCCTGGCATCAAACATTAAAAAAATCATGAAAACTATCATTAAACTCAAATATATTACACTCAGAATTTCTTGATAAAAAAAAAGAGAATCAAATGGATGGATGTACAAATCTTATAACCACAAAAGAAATATTTTCATAATTAAATAGCTTTTTTTTTTTGCTTCTACCTCTTATAATTATTTAAAATACGGAATGTCCATATTTTTTTTAATTACGATTCTCTCAAGGACTATACATGCAAGTAAAAATCTGTTAGTAGCTTTTAGATAAAAAATGGTAATGCAATGTAATAAATTCAAAAGACACAGAAATTTAAAATAACATCTCCATAAAAAAAATTTAATTGTTATCTGTCTTACATCATCAAGTAACTCTGCTAATATATTGTAGTGCTCTCAAGTGGCCAAATGTAAGAACCAATAAGTTTCAAGCAAAAACTCGAATAAGCAGCATCACTGATGTACAATCAACCCCCTAATTTAACAGAAACAAGAAAAACTTATCTACGCTACACTACCCAAGAATGAACATCTATTCTCCATTAGAAGAGAAATTAAAATAAAATTTAATGCTGTAGTTAAGAAGTTCATCACTATTTAATCCTCTCATATCTGTCACATCATTATAAGTATAATAAAGTGTAATAGGAAAAGTAGGAAATAATATAGTTTTAGACTTAATAAAATTTCTGTTATACAAGATACACATAAATATAGAAAAGATATAAATTTAACTCACCATAACATACCACAGACCAAGAATAAATTTATAAGAAAGACTCTCAAAGAAACCCCATAACATAATGCCATTCAATACATTTGGAAACCAACTAAAATATAAAAAAATTAAGAATTACATAGATCTTTCAATGATTTTTTTTTAATTTACTAAACACTTTGCTTAGATTATGTAATAGCAGACAATTCTAGTATATCATAATATGTTGGTAATACTACTACATACCAGAAACTTCTAAAAATAACAATTTCAGAATCAATAATAAGTAAATAATAACTTATAACATGATATGTACCAAAGAAATGAAAAAGTAAGAATATCAACAAATTAACGTTTTCTTAACTTTAAAATAAATTGGCTTTGTAATTTAAAAAAAACTGTCTATCTCAAAATTAAATTGATTTTAAAATGTACATTTTTATTAGCATTTTGATATAAATTTTAAAAAAATCACTTTCACATAAGAGGAAAACAGAAATTCAAACAAATGTAAATTGTAATGCTCAAAATTATGAATTAAAAACATAATAAATTATAAAATTATCATTTTTATGCGTTAGTTTCAAAGAACATCCTATCTAAAATAAAAAACAACATTAACACAAACAAAAATAATTGTGTAAATATAAAAAAATTACAGAGTAGAAATTTTAATGGATCATTCCATCTTGCAAGAAGCTTAAAAGAGAAAAAATAAAATTCACATATTTATACATTTTTAATTCATACAGATATTATTGAATTTAAATATTTTTATTAAAGAATTTCTTTTTTAAATTAAAAAACTGTTTAAAAGTATAATGTAATTCCCTTTATATAACTAGATTAATAAATAGAAAAAAAACTAAACAGAAAAATTATTACTTCAATTAATATATAAAATTTGGATTTTAAAGTTAACAATCTGAAAATGTAGTATTCCAGAGAAGTGCTGATTTAACGAACTAGGTACATAAAAACTTAATTCTCAGGGAAATAAATTTTTGATGAACAACCACCACTAAACTAATAGTTATTTTTAAAATACTAGCATCACTCCATTTATACATATTTATAAAAATAATTAATAAACTCACCAAACATAAAACACAAGAACAATGCAGAAAAACTTTTCTTTTAAAGCAGCTAACAAATTGTGTTCTAAGTAGGTAAGTTGGCCAAGTCCACCAGTTAATAAAATTCTTACTAAATTGAAATTATAATGCATAAGCATAAATATTTCTTGCATATACAAATAAAAATATTATCAAACACAGTAATTAAATTTAATAAGTCAGATATCAAAGATAATCACATTTAAAACATTTACAACATTCAATATCTCAATACAATTATTGATTCAATAGAATAACAAAATCAAAACTAATGAAAAGTTTTAGCAACAGATATCAGCACTAAATTGCTATTTAATTTTTTAAGATATCAAATTTAAAAATGTGTCCAATATTTATTATCCATATTACTTGCAAATTTTGATAAAAATTCAAATGATGCAAAATCATTTCTAAACAATTTTATTTATATGTGATGTAACTATTATAAAGAAACCTTAATTCTTTAATATATATAATACTAATTGTATAAATGACGCATGTTATAAAATAATTAGTTTAAATTATTTCTCTTGTAAAGGTTAACTGAAAACGCATTCCTAGATGTATTAGATTTTATAGTTATAATCAGAAAGAAAAAAAAAAACAGTTTATTTTTATTTCATCTATTGAATTGATTCTATTCTATCAATCAATTTTTGGCAATGTTTAACAGTGTATTTAATTAAAAATATAGCATATAACTGCAAATAAAAGAAAAAATAATTATAATAACTTCATATGCTCCAAGATATATATACAGAACATTCAGAAATCTTAAAGAGCTTAGAATTTTCCATTTTAATAATTCAACACTTTAAAAGAAATGTACTTTGGTTTAAATATCACATATTATAAATATTATGATAAACTATGAGGCTAAAATTGATGCTCTGTCACTGATTTTTTTCTTCAAATAATAACTGATTTAAAAACTGACAGATGAAGTAAACAAAATCATGTTTTATTATTTATTGATGCGACTATTTATAGGACAAAATATAAATTTATTAAGCATAAATTCATATTTAAATCATTTATATTTCAAATGAAGTATTCCAAAACAAATTCATCTTTAACAAATTTTAATTTCATAATTAATTTAAATAAATAAATCAATAATTGGTTAATACTTAAACAAAAGACTAATACAAAGCACTGATAACTTTTTAAGCATAAAATTAACACAAACATACCATTCTTTGAAGACAAATAATATAATAGAGGATTCAAAATCATAACAACTACAATTGGAATATAAGACAACAAATAGTTAGGTAAAACTCTCCATGGTCCTGAATGGCACCTATAAAATTAAGGAAAATTGTTAACTAAAAGTAAAAATAATAATACATTAAAAGAATATTAAAATTCACAAAAAGATATAATAGAATAACTAATTTTTTTAATAGAATTTCTTCATTTGAAAAATTTTTACCATATGTTTAAAAAAAATCAATGCGCACCTGTGAAAATATTTACTTGTTTTTATTAAATTGGCAACGATTAAATGTAATCATGCTCATCTATACTAATTTAGAATGAATTGCAATTATAAAAATTCTTAAAACTCCATAAGGGATAGCAAACATTAAATAAGTAATACATATCAGAAAGAATTAAGTTCGCAATCAACTCATTCAGTAGGAAGTTTAATAATAAGAAAAATGTGGAGCATAGCACTACACATCTATTCATTAAAAAATTAAAAAATAAACATCAATATTTATTCCCATATTATACAACTTCCCCAATAAAAGAAGGTAACAAGCTGAATCTAAAGGTAATCTTGTCCAAAGATATAAGGAATTCACACACTCTTCAATTTATTCCTTTAAATTTATTAAAGTCAGAGCTATAAAGATGATAGAGGGTTGAGAAATTGCAGCCAATGAAAGCTTTTCAAAGTGTCAAAACTAAAGGATCAAGAAAATATTTTAATCCTTAATTTTTAAGCTGATGCAAGTATTAAAATATCTGATGGCTATTGAATAGCTGATGCAAAGTTGTTCACAATGTAGAGAAAATAATTTGCTTAGTTAAGAATCATTTTCTTATCTTCAATCATATAAAAGTACCAGAAAGACAAGTTTCAACACTTCATCATTTCTATCCCTTTCAAAAAGGATGGCTCAGATATAAGCATGAACGAGATATTCGCCCTTCTAGCAACAATTTCTTTGCCCATTCAAATCTGATCAAATTACTGCAGTTATCATATGCATCACGTGCACCAAAGATAACATTTTCCACATCTTGTTAAAATATTCAAAGTATACAATCTACAGAGTTGCACTCTGGAAAAAACTTAAAATCAAACAACCAAACATTTCTTTTTTTTTTTTTTTTTTTTTTGCTGAAGCTTTTGCAAACAAACATCTAAGCATCTTCATTCAAACCTTCAAGTATTTTGATACCTACTAAATAGCCTTTGTCACTATATCAATCTCTGTTTATATTCAAGCTATTACTACAGTAAATATTGGCAGAACATAATGCTTTAACTTTTGAATAAGGAACATTTTGAAATTCTAAAGTCTATGATGATGATCTGTAAATTTTTTTTCAAAGTTGTGCCAAGACAACCATAGCAGTAGGTAGTAAGTCTTTAAGGGATCTACTTGAAATTATTACAATGACAATAATTACCATTTGAATATAAACTTGTTTTCAATTTAAAAAACAAAACAAAAAAATTATTAATGTTAATAATTATACATAGCATAATAATATTATAATTATGCATAGTATTAATATAATAATTATACATTAATAAGCATACATAGTAAAATAATTATCCGCTACCATACATAGCTTTAACAATACGCAATAAAATGACATTTTCAAATACAAAGCACATTATACATACTCATAATTTTTAAGAATTAAATTACTTACTTAAAACTATGCATTATGTCAATCTGAACTTACTTAAATTCAGGCAAATATAGGGTACCTAAACCAACTGTTGTCATAATTAATGAAATAAGCCAAGTAACTGCATGATAGACTTTTTGATTTCTAAAAAAAAAGTATATAGATCTTTTTTAAAAAGCATCAGTTTTTAATATAATATTTTAAAATTACATATAGCAATCTATAAAAATATTTATGCAAAGATTTATATAAAAATTAAAGAGATACTACATTTAAATTAATAATATAAAGCAAGGAAAAATATGAAGAATTTATAGCAAGAAATATAGTACATTACTAAGTTTCCAAAAAAAAAATTGTAATATTACATTTTTGTAAGACAATGCTAAATTTTTGAAATACAGTTGTTGCTTGTAATAACCACCCTTACCCAGTGAAATCAGTAAAGTACAAGAGAAGATACATTCAGACAACAAATATTATTTAATAGAAAGTTACAAATTCCCCCTCCTCCCCCTCTCGACAACTATTACTGTATTCAAGTATATAGGTATATCTAACAAAATTAGAGTTCTTCCAAAGTAACTAATTTTTCAAAGAAAATACTAAATATTTATTTTAATTTATACATACAATTTTATTTAATAATATCTTGATAACACAAATTTACATTATAGTAAAAATTAGCTTTGTTAATAAAATTATACTCAAACACAAACTTATTACATACATTCTTTGAAAGCTAATATTTGAATGACAAAGCTTTGACTTTAACAATATTTACAAATATGTGCATTAGACTTTTACCGCCATTGTATAAATAATGTGAATTGTATTAGGTTATTAACCTTTCTATTTAAATATAAATATATTTGTAAAATTGCATACTTAAAATATTTTTAAATCTTAAAATATTCCCAATATCATAATTACAAAAAATATTATGTTCAGCAAAAGTAAAATCATTTATTCTAATATACTAAGGATTCCACATACTTAAAATAAGTTTTGTTACAAAAACACATGCAAAATCTGATATTTACCCAGTTTTTTGCTTGCAGACTAAATAAACATCTATAGCATAAAATAAAGTCCACATATATGTTGCAATGTAGAAAAACCTAATCCAAATCTGAAACATAAATTGCAAGAAATTGTATAATATGAATTTCTATATATAAAAATTCTTAATTTTTTGAAGGAAAAAAATGAATTCAATTGGTATAAACTTAACAAATAATAAGTCAATTTCTTTTCCTCTTCTAATTAACGGATGCTCTTACAGAAAATAAAACAAAAATACATTTATTAGTTATTTCTTCATTATACTGTTCCTTGTATAAAAAGTTTATTCCAAGTTAGATTTTTTTTTCTTCTTTTTTGAAGTGAAAAAAAAAAATTACAAACAGGACAATGTAAAAGAATTCAACATTTCCATATGAGTGCAGCTTAAAATAAAGAGCAAAAAAAGTTCCCACTTACAGCAAAAATAGCACAGACAATTAAATTCCAACCACTCTGATGAACAATATCACCTTTCCACAACCAAAAAGCAGAACGAAGAAGAATTCCTGAAAATAATTAGGAAATGTAAAAAAAAAAAAAAAAAAAAAAAAACTGAAATGAAATACTGAGCACATTTAATAAATCAAGCACTCAATTCTATCATAACATTTCATTAGTGTACTTTCTTTTTCAACACCTGAAAATAACTGTCCTCAGTTTGCCTTTACAATTTTTTTCTTTCCAAATTTTATTTTAAAAATAAATGGAAATAAAAAAATATATAAATCTACAGATTAGAACAGAAATAATAGATAAATCTACAATACTTCTTGTAAAATATTTCAAATACATTTGTGAAACTTTTATTTAATGAGAAATTGACAATCAGATGTAATTCAAGTCTGAAAAAACTATTTCAATTCCCTGAAATTGAAGTCAAAAACAGTTTAGAGCTATTTCAGCCCCTAATTTTAAACAATCTGCCTTTTGTGCAATGTGAAATATGCATTTGAAAAACAATGGGTGTCTGTCCCTGGTCCAATAAAAGTATTGTGGCAATTGAAGTTCATTATGTATTAAGAACATGACTGAAATTTGACAAATCTAGTTTTAATTATTTTTTCATTCTTTCCCATATCTAAAAAATAGCCCTAGTGTTGCTTTACAACGGGACGTTAATATAACTAAACTAAACCCATATCTAAAATGTTCTTTTAAATGATATCCTATACATATTTAGAAGGAAAAAAAAATATTTCAAATTTAATATTATTAGTTCATTTTTGTTTATATTCTATTTGTTATATATATATAGCAGCATGGCCCATGACAAAAAATAAATACTTTTTTTTTTCCATACCTTTTCCATAAGCTCTTCAGATTTAACTCAAATTACGAACTATTTAAAATGGGCCAACAAAATAGTCATACCCACATATTCACTTCTATAAAATTTTCTTTTAAATATATTTGAACAAATTTTAAATATTGCTTTATATGTACTAAATTTGCTATTCAAAACGAGAAAATTTATTGGTACGTGTGAATTAATCACATGGAATTAGTGAATTTTTGGCTTAACTGTATCCTTTAATTTTAGGTTGATTCACATTAAACTTGACCACATGTCAAATCAACAGATGGACATAACATCTTAGATAGTAATTTTTAACAATTAATCATTAGTTACAATAAACATATGATTGGTGATTATATGTTTGGGGAGGGAATGATTAATTTCTAGGATGTTATTAATATACAAGTACTAATTTAATCAACATACAATGGAAATAGTTTAGTAAAAATCATTTTTCTCCTGAAGTTTGTAATGAGAAATTTTAGACTAATGCCTAAATTAGAATTGACAAGCCTTGGTACTAATATAAAAAGATTATATATGCATTGCACTTGGACAGTGTTTTATTTTGTAAAATAAATATGGAAATATTATAAAATAAAACTAAACTCATCAAAATGGTGCAGTTCAAACTTTAAGTTACAAAAGCTTTTATTTTGAAAATTTAAATGCACATACTGTATAAAAGAAACTTAGTTTTTTAAACAAAGGAAGGGATTTTAAGGTATAATTCAGAGCTGATTTTGCAATTTTGAAGATTAAATTTATAAAATTTCCATAGGCATTGAGAAGAAATAAAATTTATTCATCAAATGGAGAGTAAACTTGCAATTTTCACTTTTCTATTTTTGTTGCCATCATGCTTTTATCATTGCTGATAAATAAACACAAATATCTAATAAAAGGTTTTGTTAATTAATTGAAAAAATAAAACTATAATATAAATCTTATACTTTTAACACATGAGCAATAAAATTTGAATAACAAATATTTTTAAAAATGAATTATATTTTGTATATATGCATATAGCATCATTAAAAAGGGAAATGAAATTTGATGGACATGTTTTAAATTTAACTATCTAGATAAAATTTTATATCGAATTTTTCAGTCATTAATAAATAGCATAAACAGAAATAATGTTTTTGTGATTCAAATAATCTTACAAATTTAAAACTAAACAAGAAATTTATATAAATGTCAGTTTAATTGCAATCTTATAATAAGGAACCAATAATCAACTTTTTAAATTTTTGTTTCATTAATGAGAAATGTGTAGCAGTGCAGTTTACCAAAAAAAAGTATTTTATTGCACAACAAACTTTAGATAAAATGCAATAGCTAATAAAAAACAACACACAGATGTAACTTCTGTCCATATATCATCATTTTATCTCAAAACATGTCGTTTCAGATTATTTTCTTCAAGATAATTTAGTCAAAATTGTATTTTGTATTTATAATTGTATTTTTAAAGGTTGCAACAATAAAATATACAATTGTAAAAATTCTGTAAATGTATCAATGATAATAGTTTGAGTAAATATTTGTTAAGTATAAAAAATAAAAATTGTGTACAAGGGCTCATTAAACACAATTCAACATGGGTCATAATTAAAGATTATGATATTGAATTTTTTATATGAAATCAGCACCGCCTAAATTTATGGTTATGAATTTATTTTATATAAATTGATTCCAAGAAATTAGAAATCCCTTTACCACTGACTTTAAGGAAACGTTATATTTACATGAGGGTAAGCAAGTTCCAGAAATGACAACTCATCAACTAGTAGTGCTGCAAAAAGCATTTTGCATGGATAAATGATTAAAATGCGGCTTTTTCTTTAAAGCACCTTTAATCTTAATGTAATTCAAACATTACTACATTTATTTTTAAACAATTATTATTACTTTTTTAAATATGAGGCTCCAAATAATATATATATATATGAATATGTATTATGCAAATGTAATGCCTTCAAGAAAACATGGTAGCAAAGCAAATCGAAATATAATAAATCAAAACAAAAAAAATCAGGAAAGAGAATGCACGGTTTGGAAAGGAGGAAGAATTAAAAACAGTAACAGTTAGCCAAGTACTAAACCAAAGCAGTAAATATCTCAGCTCAGTTATTGCTAAAAAAAACCAAAGACTTTTCATTTTCTAATAGGGCTTTTAGCCATGCAAAATAAAATTATACACTTTTTAGAAGTGCAACTCTATTATGTCTCTCTTATTTATAGATTTATTAATATTATTATTATTGGTCATTTTCATTGATAATCTAGCTTTGAGGAAATCAAATATAATTTGGTGAATTGAGTGTGAGAAAGTAAACAAATAAGATAAAAACAAAAATAAAAGGTTGTTTTTTGATTTAGGGAAAATGCATTAAGAAACCTTGATGGATATAAACTCCCACAAGTAGTTTCTTCATATCCCTATTATAATATTATTTCCAGGAGTTGAAACTAGAATTACTAAAGAATAATACTAATATTTGGTACAAAGAATTTTTTGACATAAGAATATTTTAATACTCTACAATAATTTAACAACATTGTTTTAAAAAACTTTTTACCATATTACTTAAGATAAAACAAGCACTATTTTACCAGAAGCAGCAAAGAAATCTGCCATTGCCAACCAGTTAATAATAGCTTTTTGGGTATGTCCAATATTTCTATGTCTGCGAGAGAAAGACGTTGAAGGCGACGGCAGTACTTGATATAAAGCTCCTATCATACCCAGTGCTGATGAAATCACACAAACTATATTGTATGGCAGTGATTGGATTTCAAGGTGTCTTAGAAAAGTAGGCTCGGCTTTTGAAGGCATACAACAAAAAGTTTCTATTGTTGCTGAAGCCATGTCTAAAAGAGGGGAGGGGGGAAATACATGTGGTAATTTATAAAAATAAACAAGCAAGAAAAAACATTTTTCAATCATTGACTTTTTTTTTCATATAAAATGTACACAAAAGGATGTATGGAAAATTTAAGACAAAATTTAAACATTTTTTTCGATGATTTGAAATATACAAAATAAAATGACACATTTTTAAATGCACAATTCGACATGATCTATTAATTTCTTCTGTGAAAGACTGCATTCTTAACTTATATGAAGATAGTTAATTTAATACCATTTCATTAAAATCACAAAAAAATTACAACATAAAAACAATAGAGTGATAAAATAATCAGATGCTTGTATATTAATAACATATTTTTTGAAAAAATCAGCTACAAAAAAAGTCTATTAGCATAGAATATTTGTTTGCTGTTGTTGTTTTACAATTAACTGCTCAATTAATAAGTGCTCATAATAGATAAATAAATGCATAACAATTTCAGAGAAAAACCACGCATTTTTAGTTACAAATTTTAAAAACTCCAAATAAAAAATAATCAATCCATGCATAAGAAAAATTAAAGGAAAACGCACTGATTTGTTAAAAATAATTAAGTTTCAGTTAGGTTTAATTTGTTCAATTAAAAAAAAATCACTGAAATGCTGGCAAAAATATTAATAATTTTTTTTTAATTTTAGAAATTTTAAAACAATTTTTTAAAGACATTTTGTAGATTAAAAATTTTAACGTCTCGTTAAATCTCAAACATTTTTTTTTTCCATTTAAACATTTTAAATAAATAAATCTCAAATAATAGTCATCATAACAATTAGTAATTTCCACTCTAGCATTAATTTCATGCATTTAAAAAAAGACATCTAATTAGCAAAACACTGTTACATAAATAATAATAAAAAAATCATTATATAATATTCAGTTTAGACAATAGTAACTTTTTATGAACATAAAAAATTGAAAAAAGATAATTCGCCAAGAAAATATTTTCAAATAAATTAACTATTGCTTTCATAAATTGTATCACAATTATAAAATTGAATGATGTTATGCTAATATAAAAGCCTACTCGGCCTTATTGTCCTTTCTTTCTGCTAGACTTACCGACAGAAACCTTTCAAATCATCAATACTAGCGTCTCAATCGCAACGTCTATCCCTATGGGATGGGCGAATCCATCCCAAACCATACTTTCGACAGGTAGGGACGTTTGACCGAGAGGGGCAGCAGGGATAAACGTTGGCTTTTAAATGTTGAGTTGTAGCTCAACGCTTATCCCGGTTCAGTTGAATTGTTTTTCGTTGACCACGAGGAATACGTTGTCATTACTTTAGCATGTAAATGTGGATATAGTTTTCCCCTCTATTAATGTCTATTTTTAAATCACTATTTCTTATCTTTGAAAATGTTGTTTTGCAGTTTACAAATTTGTTCTTGTGTTGCATTTCATAAACGGATCATATATATTTTTAGAAATGTATAAAATTACATTGTGAATGAAGAGGTAATGTGATATTGATATTTATGTTTCATAGTATGTAATATGGAAATAAAACACATCATTAACCATTTCATTTTCATACTTTTTTGTCATTATATTACTCTTGTGCTTTGTAGTTTTAAGTAAATGCATGTTAAATTCTTGTAAAGGTAATAAACTAAAAGGAATGAAATAACTTATTGAATTTAAATAACACGTTTTGTGAGTAAGAGACATATAACCAAAACTTAATGATCTAGGTCATCCATATTTTTAAAAAAATCAATAAGACAACTTTTATATAAATTTAGAAAAATAATTTTATAAAGGGCTTACTGTAAAAACAACTTTATCACAAAGTTTATTTCCTACCCGGGGATCATAGTGTAATAATAGACAGCATGTTGAGTGGTTATATATTTAATATTTATTGTATATCAAGTCAAGTCTTTATTCAAGGAACAATTTTCTTAAATGGATTCTGATTTTATTAATGTTTGATTGAGATTTATTTTATTATATTATAAATTTCTAAAATTTGTATTATCACAAGTTATTTTCCTCTTCTCAATAAATAAAAAATATTAAGTTTTATTACTTAACAGATAAATCTCATTAAATGAGCTATAAAAATATAAACCTTTTTAATGCATGAAATAAAACTATAATTGGGGTTTGTTTTTCTAGTTATTAAGACATCATATTATATAGAGTTTCATGTTCATACTTGCAGCTTCCTCAGTATATTTTAAAATATAAATATTCTTGAAAGATTAATATAATGGTCTTTTTGATAAAAAGATGTTCAGAATATTCACAATATTGCAGCCTGTTACTAACATTCTGAATATAGGAAAGGAATAAATCTCTACTTTTAAAAAATGAAACCACTAAATTTCCCAGTTAATAACTGAAAAAGAAGTGATATTGAACTATTATATTATACAAATATAGAAAGCTTGAATGCTCAGCATGTCACAAGTTCTATTTCTAGTAGCACCAATATGTTTCCATGTCAAAACTTTTTTAAAAAGAGGGTTAGTGGAATTTAGCTTCATTCTATTTAGTTGTAGATGTCTCCAAATGGGGAAAGTTATTTTATGGTCACCCTGTAGTTTAATTACACAAAAGTTTTGGAATATAGTGAAATGAAGTTTTAAGAAAAGTTAAAATTGGAGCAAAAAAATTATAGTTAGGAAAGAATTAATTTTACCTGCTAAATCATGCAGCAGTTATTTTTTTCATGTTTAGGTGTATGAATATAATATCCTGAAAATTCTACAATTAAATAATAAGCTAATTTTGAATTAAGCAATAACATTTGGAAAAATAGAAATATAGTCAAATATCAAATTCTTATTGGTTTAACAGTATAATATAAACAAACAAATCAACATATAAAATAAAAACTAAAGAAAAGAAATAATATATAACACAGTATTGCACAATTTTTTGACTAAACTTGAGTAAGTTAATGTAATAACTAGGTAGTTTATAGAGTGATGAAAAATAAAACTTATCGATTGTTAGCTTTATACAGCTATAGAATGTAAATAAATGTGTTCATGGTAATTTCTTTCAGATTATTGTTCCATGACATAAAATCATATTTACAGTGTTTGGAAATGAAGTAATCGTGTTATCTTCCTTTTGTGAATAATTGCAATACTTATTAATTTATTTGAAAAATCTTGGTTAGTTTCATTATAAAAGTTATAAAAAGAAATAGTTATAATATGAGAAAGGTTTTATTTGATTTGTCAAAATTTTTCTTATTTAAATCTTAATGCTTATCTTATTAAAATGATAGTGCAAGTTTACACATCACTAAAGTTTCTACTATTTTAACAACAAAATAATGACAAAATGAGATTCTCATCTTACTGTTTATCAAATAAAATACAAAGGTATCCTTATCAAATATGAAATCATGATAAGCAAGTTCACTTGAATCACAACAAGGAAAGCTAAATTTAGAAGAGCCTACAGAAACAAACTGTTTTTTGAGATGTAGTCTATTTAACAGACATTGCTCACAAATGGTAAAATGTTTAATTGATGATGATGTAGCTCAATGTTAGTTAATAGATATTTTATAGAAATGTTTAATTTAAAAAATTTAAATAACATTTTATAAAATTTCTATTGCAAACAACTTTTTTTATTATCTTTATTGAATACAGAATTAGAAATGAAATACATTTTTTACTTAAATATACAAACGAATCTAAATTTTTCAAGGCAGATTTTTTTAAAATTTCAAATGCAATTTAGTTTCACAATTGGTATATTGTATCTAATTATTAAAAAATATAGCAATGTAGTTTTATTAGAAACAAAGAATTTTTCAAAAGCATATAATATATTTCATCATTTGAAAAACTTAATTTGTGCTATTTGACTTTAAGAGGCAGAAAAAAAACTTAACACAAATTAAAAGAATATAATGAAAATAGTTATTTCTGCAACTATATGTATATGTAAAACAATAAAATTTATTTTATTGTTTTACAATAAAAAAAATAATAAACTAAATAAAGTTGGATGGACACTCTAGAAACAAAGTTATAGCAAGTCTGCAAAGTCAAGGAAACAAAGTAAACAGAATGAAAGTAATTTGATTAAAACTTGTTTTAAATATTTACATAACAGCTCATTTTTAGGAGGCAGTTAAGAAAATGATATATTTGTTTTCATTAGGTTTGCTTCGAAATCATTAAGGAAACCAAAATATGAATGGCTAATAAGCATAGATAATATACTCTCAATTAGCATAGGAACCATTATGCATGCATATTGTGCATTATATATGTAATTCTCATAATTGTGCTATAGGTATAGGAAAAATATTTATTCACATAAAATATAGAAATGTTATAGTGTTAAAGAATATTTACAGATTGGTACCCATAAGCCTACACTTAGCTGAATGCCTGCTAAAAAATTTCTTTGGTAAGTGGTTAGTGATTAAAAAAAATGACTACAATCTGCTATTAATGAATTATAAAGGTAATTCTCATAATTTATAAAAAAACATTTATACATGAATATTTGACCGAGTTAGTCCAACAAACATTGATATTGCATAATAGGAGATGCTTTGGATGTAGAATATTTTACTATATAACTTTCAAAAATCAAATAATAAAAACAGCAAATTATTTAGCATGTAACTAAATTGAAATACTAATATGAAATATGTCTTATTGAATTGATTTATTTGGCTGTAATTTACAGTGTAAAATTTTAGTGAAAGGAATTAACATTATCAAGAGGGGTTTGCAATGAATACACATATTAAATGCATAAAGTACATATAAAATGTTAAGCAAAATGTGTAAACTTTATTAAGAATGAGAACAATGCATAATATAAAAAAAATATTACAGATGAAAAACATGGCTACCATAATTACAATTTCAAAATCAATAAAATAAAGAAAGCGACAAGAAGGAAAAATTTATCTAAGTATTTTAAACACTAGTATATCCTCTCGCAAATCATGTGATGTGTCATATTTTATCGTTAAAATTTTTTCCAAGATTCAAATTGCCAATACTGCAATTGATTTTGAATACTTCGTACAGTCTAAAAGAATGTACACTATGAATCTATGTGTGCAATATTTTACTTGGATTTTTTCTTTTTAAAAAGAATTTACCATAGCATAATTATTTTTAGAAACTATATAACTGCAACTAGCTAATGGAAAATGAATGTAAAACATATGAAGTTCCTAAATAATGTCTTAAATTGTTTTTTATGATATGAGAACATGATACAGTTTTGGGACTGAGATTTTTATTTCAGAAAAAAATTGGCTTTATATCTTTAAATGGGGACTGCAGAAAATGCAAAATATCAGAAAACATTCTAAATTCATTCCAAATTTATTCTATTTGAGTTTATATTCAGAATTAACAACATTCTAATCATATTATAGAAAATACTTCTACAGAAAGATTATATCAGGAAGCTTATTCTATTTAAAGTATATATATTTCAGATACTTCGATTTGTCAATGCCTTTTGTGACTATCTATGGTTTAAAAATCCAACTTAGAGTTTATATTACAAAATTGAAATGTTCTCATGTCATATTTTAAATTTAAAAATAGCAGAATACAATTTTTTTTCAGTTCGTGGTAACATATTAAGATAAATAGAAATGTGAAGTTTAGGAATTATAAAAAAGTAGACATACTACGCTGTTCTGGGAATGTAAAGACAAATATAACCATTGGCAGAATATTTTTTTCTCAGACTATAAAGATATTATATCCATACAATCATATAAAGTTCTAATAGGCACATCTTTTTTATTTATTGCAGAAATAGTGCACATTAGATGTAAATGAAAAATATGTTTCCATATTATTCAGAAATTTTTCTGTAAAGGAATGTTATCATATTACAATTTAAATTTTTTCAAAATCAGTAAATCACCAGTTTTGAAGAGGTATTAATGGAAACATTCGTCGGGTTAAAAATACTTTTAAATAATTTCAAGATTCATTAATATCAGGAAATTCAGAACCCTATAAAAACAGCAACAGAATTAGTGATAATAATAATAAAAACAGTAGAAAACAAGTAAAAAGCCACCTGAAAATGAATTGTCTGAAATATTGCTTTTGTACGTTTATTGTTTTTTTTTTTTGCTATAAATTTGATTAAATGGTATTTGTATTAAATATCCATTAAATAAGATGAAAGGTCACTGAAAAATATGTTTTAAGCTAATATGTCGACACCTTGCTTGGAAAACGCATCCTTCCACTCCAGCGAAAAACGATTCAAATAAACCGGGATAAGCGTTGAGCTACAACTCAACATTTAAAAGCCAACGTTTATCCCTGCTGCCCATCTCGGTCAAACGTCCCTACCTGTCGAAAGTATGGTTTGGGATGGATTCGCCCATCCCATAGGGATAGACGTTGCGATTGAGACGCTAGTATCATCATCAATACAAACAAAAACCACGGGGTTTAATTCTCATTGCCATCTATGAGCAATAAACTTTCTTCTCTGTGCATTAAGCTATGAAAAAAATGGTGCCATTATTTATTGGACTGCTTCTTTTGATTGTTTTTATTTTGGTTGATTATTTTTTATTAATTTCTTTTGAATACCTTTTTTTATATATATTTCAAGAGTCTGCGTATTCTTCTTTTGCTATGGAAAAATTGTTTGAAAAGTTAAATAAATAGCCAAATGATATCAATATTTTGTTTAGATACAAAGAAAAAAAATATTTTTATTTATTTAATTACTTTATTTTTCTGATGTTCGTTTTAAACTTTCACTACAATAAAATTTTAGACTTTAATAATATTTTATTCATGACCGTAGAATAAACTGTTTGTAAACAAACTATTTCGATAAACGCAGATGGTTGGGCAAAGTGAAATTAATGTTTGAAGAATTTTTTTTTTTTTTTTTTTTTTTTTGAAGACAAGAGTAAACATACTTGTCTCATCTATCGTATAACATTATTTTCATGATGGTTCGCTCAAGAATTAATCGAAGTTTGTTCATATTTCTGAAGAATTCAGAACTTTTTTCTGGTAAGATAAATATAAAAGCCGGGTTATAGATTAGATTATTTATTTTATTTTTATATCACTCTAATTTATTACTTAATCATACCTTTTTTTAAAGCTCGCTATAATAGAATTTTTTCTACATCTGCTAATACTATTGATTCTATTGATGGGCAAACTGATATGCTTGATACTGCTGGCCAATCATCGACCCAGAATTCACACTTTTGGAACAAAAGGATTCCTATTAAAGTTGGTGAGTAAAAAGTGTTGAATTTTTTTTTATTCATGAAACTGTTTTCTATTTCAAAATATTAATTGTGTTATATTGTTTTTATAAATTGTAATGTTAATGCAAACTAATTACTTGTAAGATTTTAAATTTAAAAATTTCTGTTTTTATTTCTTCAATTATTTTTTATTGCACTTTGGTCACATTTATCCAATCCACACAGCTACATTTATATGCTTGACTACTCATATTCATGCACAAGATATAGTATATGCACCTATAATGTCAATGGAATTAAGCTCATATCAAAATTAGAGAAAATTTTGTTACTTGTATATTTATGTTAGCATCTTGCATAGAATGTGGTAGCTTGTTGTGATATATATATTTTCCAGTCTACTGTTAAAACTGTTAATTCCTTTAAAATTGTTTAGTGACTGTAACTATTCACTTTCTTAAATTTATTTTAAATTCTAAAAATAAAAATTAAAAATTTAATATTAATGATTATAATAATCTTTTATAAGTGTAAAAATGCTCCATCAAAACTTTTTAGAAAATCCAAGATAAAATAATTACAAATTTTTAATTAACTTTATACTATTAACAAATCTTTCATTAATTACTAATTTCGTAATTTATTTTTTTATAAGTAAATTATTCTAAACGATGTAAAGAATTTATATTATTATTTTTCATATTTATAAAGGTTTAATAAGTTATTTTTTAGAAGTAAATTAATTGAAAGAAAACATTAAGCATTTCAAGATAATTTTTTAAATTATATAAATAGTTATAGAAATCATCATTATTATAATAATATAATATCATCTAGTAAATAACATTGAATACTATTCCAATCAGATCAATTCAATACAACACAATACAATTCAGATAAAAGATCAATTTTTTTAAAACTTTCATTAATTTTTTCAATTCTAGTTATCTAAGTATTACTAAATGATTAAAACAAAATATTTCATAAACAATTAATTGCTCTTAAGCTTCATATCTTTCATATAATTACGTCTCCCTTATCTTGCCTACCTACTGGTGTGTTGATATCCCCATGTGTATAAAAGAAATATCTGGGATTGAAGACTTCTAATTTTTAGAATCAAAAGTATATCTTAAGTTCTTTGATAATATGTATATATACACTAGTAGATGAAATTCATTGCCAATATAAAGAGAGGCAAATATTGTCACTGCAATGTGTCCTAATTTAGCATGATTTTCATCTAATGGTTTAGGTTACACTGAATGATCAAAAAGTTTTGAACTTCACACATCCCTCTTCTATATGTGTTGACTTATAAACAAGATCTTATTTAAACAATTTTTTCTAACACTTGTAAACACTGCAATTTGCATGTTTATAAGAAAGCAAGACTTGTACTTAGAATATGATTTCATTATGGCCACCACAAGGTTTAATTTAGTTATCTCTGAATCTGCTTCTTTTCCACTTCACATATTATTGGCAAGAATTTTCAAAAAAGTGCAGCTCGTCCAAGAAGATTTTGAGCAAAAGGCAGAAATTAATAAAGAAAAGCGGGAAAACTGTCACATATGTGTACAATGATGAAATAACTGCAGTACGACAAGCAACTGAAGATTTGTGTAAAACTTATCAATGTTCTCTACAAACTGAATCTTACAACAAATCTAGTATCTGGGAACCAACGAAAAATATTCTGATGTTGCTTCTAAACTAAAAGAAAAAAAAAGTGCTTTCATAAGTTAAAGTACACTGATATCGATTCATGAAAGAAAATTGTCTGCTTTAAACTGTTCTGATAGAGAAAAATTAGCCCATAAGTAACATATTTGAGAGATGAAATGGAAATCCCTAGAATGGGATCTTTTCAGAGCTTTGAAACATAGCCATACAATTTGAGAAAATTAAGAGTATACTATTTTATTAACATATATATATATATATAATGATATTTTAACTCTAATTTCAATTTAATTAATTTTCAAGATTTTATCTTAATTTAGCCCATAGTAACTTTATTCTAAAATATTCTCTTATTTTTTGATCCGATTCCACAGTCTCTACTTAATTAATTCAAGAGAAGCTTTGTTAAATTGCTGACTCAGCTAAAATAACTTTCCCACACTCCGCGTGAAGCGGCAAAATACCGCTGAATCGACAAAACACCGATACTTTCACACGCTCGGCGTGAAGGGATAAAAAACTGTCCAGTAAGCACATTCTTTTTAAAAGATCCTTGTGTTTCCCTTACATGTGATTGACATGCGTCAGAAATCCCTATCAGAATCTTATTAATATATTAGCGCTATGAAGAAATGTTTTCCCTATCAAAATCTTAGGTTATATAAGACCAGGGATAAAATGTCCAAGAGCTTTTTCCTCATTCCTTTTCTGTGTCGTTCTGTGTGCTCATCGCTTGTACATATGCCTGCTTCTTAAAAATGAAATAAAACGACGTCACGAAATAGCAAGTCTCTTCACTGTCTTCAAAATGCATCCTGCTTCACAACAAATATTAAAAAGTTGACAGGATAGTTTCCTGTGAAAAATTGTCGAATTAATTAAAATTAAATCGACGGGTAAGACTCCAACGTTGCATTGCGCTTGCTGTGCTCCAAAGATGACTGCTTCGGTCCAGGTTCGCCAGCTGTGATGTTTCCGTGGTGAAGTTCTTTCGTTGCCGCCTGCCTCCGGCCACATCGTTTCATGCAAACTGTAGTCCAGGGTCCGGTCCAATTCCCGTTGAATCCCGTGCTTTCCATAATCTGTGACTTCATCCGACACTGCTGCTTAATGCCCTTGTGTTTGTGCTCCATTTCGTCATGTGTGTGCTCCTTATATCTTCAAGGAGTTGATTCTCCTTGTCATCATAAAAAATTTCTGGCTCCTTACCTGTGCTGAATAATTTCGATATCATTTCCTTATTATATCATCATCACAATAATAATAGCCTGCTTTACTCACCAGTGGTCTCCAGTGCTAAAGTGAATCAACCAGATTTCGAAAATATCACTTGTGTGTTATATTATCATCTCAATATAAAAATAGTTTTCCGTCACCTGCCGTAATCTCCAGTTCCAGTGCTCAAAATTGCATTTTGTGATTAATTAAAAAAGTGATAATTCATCAAAAAAGTGTTTAGTGTTTCCCGACTCAACGGTGAAAATCAAGATTTATGTTTGTGTTTTTCTTTTCTTTTGATTTTCATTTTTGAATTTTAGAATTATTGCAAGTTATATTTTTATAGTATTATTTAAAATATTGAATATTTAGTCTTTTATCAATTCTATTTTTTAAAATTTTATGCTTAAATTTATAATGTTTTTTATTTGAAATATATTTGAATGTTTTTAAGATCTGGAAAAATGACTGACCAAGATAAAACAAATGTATCTAATTCTCAAGGTTCAGAAGTTCAAATTGATAAAAAAGAAAATGAACAAATATCCCAAGAACCCTCCATAATCCCTTTTGATCCCGAAAATGGGATGAAGATGGATTTATGATTGGGATATTTTAACAAAACTTGTCAAGAAAATAACAAAAAGGATTTGTGGAAAATTAAAAATATTGCTAAATTTCTAAAAGGGCAGCTTTAACACATTATATAAATAGTTGCTTAAATATTGATAATTTTGATGATTTATGTTGTATATTAACTGAACAATTTATTCAACCCAATATTGTTAATTTTTCTGACTTTTCACAATTGAAATTTGATTCAAAAAATGCTAAATTAGTTGATTATTTCCATCAAAAATTAAATTATGGCAGACAGTTAGGCCTTAATCCACAACTAATTTTTGAAGGTCTTACTGATGGGCTGCCAACTCAACTAAAACAATTAGTTAGCATAAAAGCTCCTAATACCCCTACAGAATGGCTTACAATAACAACTAAACTATTAAAAATGGAAGAATCTTCAGAACCAAACCCAGGCAGGTGTAATGAAACTAAAATCAGAATAAGGCAACCAGCACCTTTTACACCTAGGCCTAATTTTAATTATGGATTTCAAAATTCTTTTACTCTTCGAGCTCCCAATAATTTTAGACAAAATTATCATAATTCAATAAGGCCACGTCCCAATAACTATAATCATAATTTGCATTTTCAACAAAGATTACCACCTTCTCCATGTAGAATTTGTACCCAAAAAGGTATTCTAAATGCTTATCATTGGACCCAACTATGTCCTTTTCATCAACCCCAAATTATGACAAATGTTCCAATAACAGCCAATTTAACTTCCCCGTGCACATAAGTTCCTCTTGGCTGTTCTCAAAATCCTGGAACAAGAAAAAATTATCCTAATGAGGCCCCTGGCCCAGCTTACTGACAATTATTAGTGTCCGGACACATCTCAGCTTTACCAAGTCTAGCTAACTTGGACAATGTTTATAATCCTTATAGTAATATAAATATTGTTATTGACACAGGATCCACTCTTTCAATTATATCTGCAGATATTGTAAAAAAAACTTTACTTGTCAAGAAAAAATATAAAACCTATTAGAGTCAAACAAGCTCATGGAATGTTCGAATTAACCCAAATTTGCAACATATATTTAAAAATTGACCAAATAAATAAGAAAATCAAATTATATATTATGGACAATCCTTTACCATATATCATTTTAGGACTGCCAGATTGTAGTTTATATAAATTAATTATAGATTGTGACAAAAATAAAATATTTCAAAATGGAAAAATTATTACCAATTTGCATACCAATAATAATTTTATGTCTTTACATATTGTTGAAAACAATAACACTAGTGATAATAAGGTCAAGGTAGTGAATACCTCAGAGGAAATTTTCCCACCTCTGACTGTAAATAAACTATCTGGACCTGTGTTATCTCTGGTGTCAGAATATTCTCATGTGTTCGCAAAAAATAAATATGATGTTGGTAAAATAAGAATGGAACCCCCTAGAATAAATTTAACATCTGATTTACCAGTTTCACAAAGGGTTTATAGAACCTTTGCTACTGATGAAATTGAAATAAATAAGCAAATTAAAAATTTGTTAGATGCAGGTTTAATAAAAGAATCTACTAGTAACTATTCCTCTCCTGTAACATTAGCATATAAAAGAGATGAAAATAGAAAAAGTCGTCTTTGTATTGATTATCGTAAAATTAATTCCCTTTGCAAATCTGAGCCAGAGCCTCTCCCTAGAATAGATACCTTATTAGATAAATTAAGAACTGCTAAAGTTTTTTCAACTTTGGATCTTGCATCTGAATATTGGCACATACCCTTGCATGAACAAGATAAACATAAATTGGCATTTGTAACTACTGAAGGTTTATATGAATTTCAAGTCCTACCTTTTGGCTTTAAAAATGCACCTGCAATATTCAATAGAACTATTCGTAGAAACTTAAATAAACATAAATTAGCGAATTTTACATGTCACTATTTTGATGACATAGTAGTTTTCTCTAATTCATTAGAGGAACACTATGATCATTTAAAACAAATTTTTCAAATGTGTGAAAAAGAAAACATTAAATTAAAATTTTCTAAATGTGTGTTTGCTCAAGATAAAATTAATTTCTTGGGGTATGAAGTCAAAGAATTATGCATTTCTCCTGATAATCATAATATTGAAAGTATTAAAAAATTACAACCTCCAAAAAATGTCAAGCAACTTCAAGGTTTTCTTGGCTCTGTAAATGTTTATAATAAGTTTATTGATTCTAATGCTAAAATAAGAGAACCCTTAAATAATCTTCTTAAAAAAGATACACCATGGCAATGGACAGAAGACTGTCAAAAAGCTTTTGAAATGTTAAAAAATAAATTGATTACTAAACCAGTATTACAACTGTATAATCCTAATTTACCTCTTCATGTTTTTTGTGATGCATCTCAGGTAGCCATAGGAGCTGTTCTAAAACAGCCTGACTGTTCTGGTAAATTACATCCTGTATCTTATCATTCAAGAACTTTACGATCTTATGAAAAAAATTATTATATAACTGAGTGGAATGTTTAGCAATAGTAGATGCCCTTGATAAATTTTATTATTATTTACATGGGGAAAAATTCATAATTCATACTGATCATGCTGCTCTTGTTTGGCTTTAAAATGTAAAAAATTTAAGGGGAAGATTATTTCGTTGGTCTTTAAAATTAAGCATGTTTGATTATGAAGTTAAATATTTAAAAGGAACAGCTAATGTTGAAGCTGATATGTTATCAAGGCATCCTACTGCTCAATATCTCCAACATTCTGTGCATTTATTGGAATTAGATGAGATAAAACACTATCAAAATTTAGACAATTTAGATGATACTAAATATAAAAATATTAATGATGTACTTGTAGTTAAAAAGAAAAATTTATTTAAAATAGTTGTACCTTTTTCTCTTAGGAGAAAAGTTTTGCAAACAGCTCATGAACAATTTGGTCATCCAGGCGCACAAAAAATGATAAATTTAATTACTCCTCAGTATTATTGGCCCCATATTACTAAAGATATTGCACTTTTTGTTAAACATTATGATATTTGTCAATTAAATAAAAAGAAAAAGCAAAAAAGATTTGGCCTTTTACAGGCTGTGCCCCCCACAGATCGTCCTTTTGAATGTCTTTCTGTCGATACTGTTGGTGGATTTAACTATTTCAATTCAACTAAAAAATTTCTTCATATAGTAATTGATCATGCAACTAGATATGTTTGGGCATTTCCTTCCAAAAATGAAAATTCTGAAACTTATATTAATACATTAAAGCAAGTTTTCCAAATTCAGGTTCCTTCCAAATTATTAACTGATAGAAATGGTGCTTTTACCTCATCTAAATTCAAACATTTCCTCAGAAATTACAGTGTCAAGCATCTGTTAACATCTTCACATCATCCATAAACTAATGGGAAATGTGAAAGAGTTAACCAATCAATAGTAACTAAATTAAAGTGTAAGGTCAATTCTTCTCCTACTAAAATTCCTTGGACTAAACTTTTAGAACAAGTAATCAATGAATATAATTTAACACCCCATTCAGTTACAAAATTTCCTCCTGCATATTTGTTATTTGGCACTTTACCTTATCCTCCTCCCTTAGCTCAAAATCAATTCTATCCACCAGTAGAAGAAGCCAGAAAATTATCTAAAGATAATACAATAAAATATCATGATAAAAATAAAATAAGACATGATGCTAGATTTATAGATTCTCCATTCAAACCTGGTGACATTGTAATGTATGAGGAATTTAATTACCCCAATCGTAGAAAATTATCTCCAGTATTTTCAGGTCCATATGAAATAGTAACTAAAATTTCAGATGTAAATTATGAAATAACTAAACCAAATGCATTAACAAACAAAACTACTGATATTGTCCATGTATCAAAATTAAGAACATATTACCCACCAGAAAAATTAAAATTAAGTCATGAATAATAATTTAAATTTAAAAAAAATCCTTTTATTTCCCATGTTTCTTTAACATAATCCCCAACTTAGGTTGGCCCATTGTCTCCACTCGTAAGAGTTAGTTTTTCTTTTCTTCATGATGATGTGTGATAGGCGCCATCACAAAATACATTCAAATACTTCAGTCTTATTGAGAAGTGAGTATAGGGTCAACCTCACAATTAATTTCTATCTCTTTCTATTTTTATCCTGAATATGTTGTTCTCCATTTGGAAATTAATATTCCTGGATGAGAGTAGAGAGAGAATCAGAATTATGTCCCCTTTCTTGATGTCCTAATTTTAGGTCATTAAGTTTCACCCACTACTAGAAATTGGTGGACAAGGTTTTACTATTCACCACTAATTGGCTAACTAGTGGGTTAAAGTTTTTCTTTTACAATTAGACATTTTTATGTCATTTGTATTTGAATATTTATGTTATAAGAGTATATTGAATATCATATTATTATTTTCAGATTCAAGTGTTATATACAAAAATTAGAACTGTGTTGATATATTACTATTATATAAATTCAATTTGTTATTCCAATATTTTACATTCAATTTGATCATTTTGATGAGCCTTCTACTATTCAAAGGACACTATATGCAAACATTCTTTAGAGACATTCCTCATCAAATAGAGACAATCTTACAGATTGAGAGACAATAGACTGAGTTTCTGCAGAAAATCATTTATACATTGCATGTTTTAATATTATTTTTGGTGTTATTGAATATTTATCCAATATTCACAAATATCACATTATCTTTTTGTGTGTTACATAATCTTGTTCAAAATGATTTTTATATTATTGTAAAGGTAAGGGAAACTCAAGTATCACTTTTAATATGCTTTTAAATTTTAGTTTCTTACTTGACCACCACTGTAAGGTAAGTCTGTGTGTCGTGGGCCCCGACATACTTCCGCGTCTTGCAGTGGGGGGAAAATTGTAATGATATTTTAACTCTAATTTCAATTTAATTAATTTTCAAGATTTTATCTTAATTTAGCCCATAGTAACTTTATTCTAAAATATTCTCTTATTTCTTGATCCAATTCCACAGTCTCTACTTAATTAATTCAAGAGAAGCTTTGTTAAATTGCTGACTCAGCTAAAATAACTTTCCCACACTCCGCGTGAAGCGGCAAAATACCACTGAATCGACAAAACACCGATACTTTCACACGCTCGGCGTGAAGTAGTAAAAAACTGTCCAGTAAGCACATTCTTTTTAAAAGATCCCTGTGTTTCCCTTACATGTGATTGACATGCGTCAGAAATCCCTATCAGAATCTTATTAATATATTAGCGCTATGAAGAAATGTTTTCCCTATCAAAATCTTAGGTTATATAAGACCAGGGATAAAATGTCCAAGAGCTTTTTCCTCATTCCTTTTCTGTGTCGTTCTGTGTGCTCATCGCTTGTACATATGTCTGCTTCTTAAAAATGAAATAAAACGACGTCACGAAATAGCAAGTCTCTTCACTGTCTTCAAAATGCATCCTGCTTCACAACAAATAATGTTACATATATATATATATTAATAATTCAAATATTAATTTTTCACGACATAAATTAAAGGGTTATAACTTTGGTTACATTTTGCATAAACAAAGAATACTATAGAAGTAACTGAATAATAAATAATGAATATTTGGTTTTCATAGTTGTATGGAGAGGTGTGTCCATATAAACTTTTTGCATGCATTTATGCACTTGCAAAATTATCACCATTATGTTGACTGCTTTAAGCATTGTCCAGTACCACACTTTTCTACCTTATTCCTGAGAACTCCACAATTATATTAACTTTGCCTTACAGGTGTCCATGTTATAGCAACCTGTGTAATTTCTTCATGTTTTTTTTAATTCCTTAATATAAGAGGATTTTAATATCATATCTTATACTTTCATGCTAACAGCAGAATGCTATAGAAAAGACATGCCTTTATTAAAATTTATATTTTCTCTTATAAAGATTATCAGGAGAGTTAGCTAGTCATTCTTTGTGACATATGTATCAGTTCTTTTTTTATAAGCATCGCCTCAACTTTCAAATTAATTATCTGAAAAAATTATTAGTACAGAATATAAAGAGACATTTCTTTTATTCTATCTGTATCATGGTATAAAAATTCCTTGGCAGATTACAGTGTAAGAAATAATTGATAAACAGCAATTTGAAGGGAGTATTTGCTGACTAATTTCTGTCTTTCATTTGGTATCTATGTTTCAGTAAGCACATTTGTTTAAAGTATAATGGTGCTGTGTGCAATGATTATTGATTCTCCGGATCTAGTCTCATAATCTATCTTACTATTACATTATAAGAATTTTCTTTTGTATGTGATATATTCTTATATTTTAAATATACAAACTGTGAAAAATCCAAACTCACCAATATTGAAAAATTAGAATTATAAAATGAAGCTAAACTCATGAAGAGATAAATGGGTGCAGAATAAAAACAAATAGCTAAGCTTAAATCCAGCAAACTGTCACACTTCACTTTTATATAATGATATTATTCACTTTCCCATAGTGCATTAAATATTTTGCTCTACTATTGATCATTCATTTTTCAATAACATAGGAGGAAATATTTGTATTTTTATCTGCAGTTTGCAGAAATCTGTATAATAATTGTAATCACAAGAAACAATTTTCTAAAGTAAAGTATTTTCTAGGAAACTAGATTAGGAAAAATGGAAAATTTAATTTTTTTGTATATTAGTTTAAAAAATACTTGAAAAAAATTGTTATTCTAATTGCAATTTTTATTATGTCATAATTGGCCTTTTTTTCATTGAATTATGATGCAAAAAGAAAATTTTGGTAATCTCTTAAATCAGACGTGCTTCAAATAAACCAGATTTTATTTTATTTTATTTATTTTTTGTACCATAAAATAGAATTTTGAATAAATCTTAAATTGATCATTCTTGGTTGGAGATCCATATGTTGCAAATACAATAATTGGTTTAATTAATTATCTGTACACCAAACTTTTAATTTTGCAGAATGGTAATTATATCTACTTTTTCAGTCAAATATAATCAATAAAACATGAAAATAACACAACATGAGCCAAAAAAAGAAAATGTGTATTGAACATGAAAATGAATTCTGTATGTAAAAATTTTATCTGCTCTATAAAACTGATTATCAAAACCTCAAAATTGTTAAATAAAATAATGTAACTCTTCCAATACACTTTTTTTAATCCCAATTTCATGTGGAGGGGGGGGGGGCTTTAGCTGTATGCAAACATTCAATTTCATCATATTTTCATGTTTCTTTTGTGGACTGTGACAATTGTAAATCTAGCAATATAATTTAAATTCAGATGAATTAATGTTTCCTTCTTTAATAAAAAGTTAATAATTACAATGATTTTAGTATGTATTATATCTATTAATGAAAAAAAATCTAAAAATGAGGTTATGAAATTCTTTATTTCAGAGGAATTTAAGATGCAAAAAGAATTAACCCCTTGCCAACCTGTGAATCCTCATCTTTTAAAAGTTTCAATTTTAGGTGAACCAAATGTGGGAAAATCTACCTTAACAAACAAACTTGTTAAATGGAAAGTAAGTAATATTTGATAGAGATTAAAATTGTTTTATTCAATAAATTATTATTAAAGAACTTCATTAATTATTTTTAAAAATTATGTTGTTTTCAGGTAACAAAATTATTCTTTGATTTCCTTTAAATGGTTTTATTTGCATCATGATAATGTTGCATGATCAAAAAAATTTTATAACTTTAAGTGTATTCGGTATGCCTTCTTATGCCACCTTCTTCTCTTTTTTTTATATAGAATCATTGTTGATAAAATTTCATATATTATATTTAATTTCAACTTTTGTAATGCAATGCAGCCTTATAAACCTGGATTAAACATAATTGGAACCTTTCTGCAATAAAATTTTTGGTAAACTAATACATAATTTTCTGTTCCTAATTTTTGAAACAACATAGTTTTTATTGATTTTAGTTTAATTTATATGTAAGCAATTTTTAAGTAGTAAATATCATTACACACTGAAATAGCCAAATGTGTATGGTCAGTAGCTTTAAAGAGAGGCTTCAGTATCTCCTTCATAAGAAAAATGCTAATTTAAAAATAGTTTTAAACATAATGGTGAAAAAAATTGCAAAAGTTTTGAAATATCTTAATGCTTAAAGTTCCCCAAAACTGAGAGTATAATGTAAAAAAATATATATATATTTATTTTTTAAGCAAATTTTTTAAAAATTAAGAAAAAATAATTCTAAGAATAATGAAAATCTGGTAATGTTTAAGTACATGGTACTTGTGAATCAAATAAAAGCATAAAATTAAATTATCATGAAAATACCACAAAGAAGCATCTAGAACCTAATCGTCCCTTCTCCCAAAGTTCCCTTCTCCAAATTTTTTTAATTTGTTGAAAAATAAATAAATGGTGTTTTCTTAGATATTTGGAGTGGTGTGTGATGTTTTCAAAATTTTAGTAGATAAAAAATATAATAGAAACAAAATCAGACATGATTTTAAGAAAACATTTCTTGAAACTCAAAGAAAGTGCCTGGAAATCATAGTCTCTTGAGTGTGCAAACATAGATAGTCACAATGTAAGAATTGCTCATTAAACCTTCCTATGTTTTTATGGTGTGTGTTTGTGTAAGAGATGTAGGGACCTCTTAACATCACAACTGTTTTCTCACTCACTGTTCCTTTTATTCCCCATTGTAATTGAAATATGTTTTTATTGTCAATTGAAGTTACAGAAATTTGTTAGTGAATCTTCAACTTTGAGATTAGAAAATCATTACATCATATTGTAAGAAACTGCCACATATGTGGACTCTGTACATATTGAGTCTGTCTTCAGAGATAGAATATCATCATATTGGGGGTGGAGAGTGTGAAAAAAATTTATGAATAGGATACAAAATCTGTACATTCAATAAATTAGCAAGGCCTGCAAAACAAAACAAAAAATGCTTTAATAGATTTTTGAAGATTTAGACAAGTACTAATATTGTTTTATTGAATTAAAATTAAACTCACAAAGTAAAATCTTTATTCTCAAATGCCATTTGTCAAATTATTTTATTACTTTTAAACTTGAAAAATAATCCTGTCATTCAAAAGATTTTGTCTTGTTCCTTTGACAGCAAATTAGATAATATTAATGATCTTTTAATTAATTACTTATTGTGTATTTAAAATATTGTAAGTATGAATTTGTTTATCAATAAATTCTTTCTGATTAAATGGTCATCAAACTATTTTTGTTTATAGGTATGTGCTGTTTCAAAAAAAGTTCACACAACAAGGAAAAAAGCTGCTGCAATTTTTGTGGAAGATAATAAACAAATTGTAAGCTTTTTGGATGAAATTAGGAGAAACATCAAGAACTTTATTGCAATTTTTATTATTGTTCCTGAATTAATTTGCAGTATTAATGAGACTTGATGTACCAGTAGTTTCAGGCAAAAAAAAAATTATTATTTTATCGGCTTAAAAAATAATTCTATTTTATTTAGATATTGTTTATTTTTAGGTACCCTTGCATTAAAAAAATTAAGATTTCCACCTGTGGTAGATGTGATTATTTACTTTGTATTATTCAGAAAAAAATTATAATTTCATTTTAGATCTATGATAAAGATGACTGTTTATTAAAGCTTTCAATTATGTTGATGCATTGTTTCAAAGTTTTTATGAATGTTCGTTTAAAAATTCTCATACGCTTTTTTTTTCTTTTTTTTTTTTGTAATTTTTATATTCTTTTTAAGAAGAGAAAATATCGCAATTCTTTGTGATGAATATATATGTATAATAATAAACCTATCGATATTTTCTCTTGGTTTAGCAAAATTCCCATTTACTTAATGCATTTTTAATCTGCATACAATAATAGACTCTTTATAACTATTCCTCTCTGCAATAGTAATTGTTCCTCTTTAAAAGCAAATAGTGCATATTATCCCTTTTTTTCCCCCACTTGGAAGACCACACTCCATTGTCTGAAATGGATAGCGAAAAATTAGTATTTACCTTCATTTATAGATATATCTTGTATGATTTACTTACTGTTAATAAAATTTGTATTTTGAAGTTTTTATGAAAAGTTTAAGAAATTAATTTTATATGTTCAATCGGTTTATAACAATAACCTGCCAATAACAATATTTTAGCTAGATCCATAGTATTGTTATAGAAAAATTTCAAAATATGTATGTATGTATAGTTACTTATGGGGGGGAGTGTTTAAAATATAGTCCTAGTAACAAAGTTTTCTCATTGTATATTAGTAGACAATGGAAGGAATTAATAAATATTTATTATATATATTTCAGGTATTTCTAGATACGCCTGGTTTTGTTACTCCAGAATTAATCAAAAAGTAATTTCTCAATTGATTATTCTTTGCTATTAAAAAAACTGTTATGAAATTAAATTGAATTAATTTAATTAATTATTTAAATTTTGTTTATGTCGAATTTAGACATCATTTAGAGGCTGCATTTGTCATGGATCCACGAAGATCAATAAATGAATCTGATATTGGTAAGTATTTTATATATTTATGCATCTTTGAATAAAAAAATTTATTCAATTTTTATTAATAATTTTTAAAGACTTTAACTGTTGTTTTATTTAAAATTTCAGTTGCTGTAGTTGTTGACATTTCCAATAAATGGACAAATAACAGAATAAATGAAAATATTTTAGAAGTTTTAGAAGAATATAGGCATAAGAAATCCATTCTGATTTTAAATAAGGTAAATATTGTCATAAAATCTTATAATAAAAATAAAAGAATTTTTTGTTAACTTCTAATGCTTTTTAAACAATTAATGAAATACATCAGATGGTGGCTATATGTTTATTTTATATGAGTAACTTATTTCAATTGCACATTTATTGTAAAAGTTTCACCCATTTTTTTTATAAAATCAAGAAATATACAATTTTGATATAATATACTTTGTACAAAGATATATTTTCAGTTTTGGTTGGATAATTATTGTAGGTTGTTTCCGGCATAGAAATTTATATGCCAAGTTCTTTTTTTTTATTATTATTATTATTTCTTTATTCCCCAATTTTAAGAAAATATTAGTTATAACAGCTAACAATAAAGAAAATAATTTATTATTATTATTGTTTGATAGTTAAAATTTAATATGTGGAAAAATTCTGTAACCATTTTTTAAATTTGTCATATCGCAAAAGAATTCTTTTTGACATTATTCTTTCAATATTAGAAAATATTTTATAGTAACTAGCTGATATGCCCAATGTTGCTTGGGATTAAAATCCTTTTATGTACAGTGTTTTTCATATATAAATTTCTTTTTAATAAATTATTACATATAAAAATCATTTTATGATATATGTTTTGAAATTTTAAAAAAATTAATAGTGATAGAAATATCAATAAGTTTAGTTAAAAGTCTTAATGTTGTCCATCAAAGGAGTACCTACCTTCAAATTTCCTTATTTCAGAATCGTCTACATTAAATTTTTTTTTAAATTAATAAAAATAAAATAAAATTTGATTGGTGAAAAGGCATTTTTTTTATGGTAGTTTTAAATGTTTTTCGGATTAATTTTCAATGGAAGAACGGGAAAATATCTTTTGAATTCTGACAGCCTGAAGTGCCTGCCATCAACAAATGTTTGTTTCATTTGCTCACATTGTTTTTCCATTTCTTGCCTGTGCCTCAGTGATTGATTTTGCTTACTTTTAGTCATTGTTAAACCAATGCTTTGAAACAAATAAAAATTTGGCAAAAATATATCTATTGAAATAAAATAGAAATTAAAATATAATGATAGAAAATTTCAAGGTCAACATTCATTTTAGTGTTTTTTTTTGTTTGTTTGTTTTTTTGAAAAATTAATAACAGTTAAAACAAAACATTGTGCAAAAATAAAATTGTTATTCAAGTGATATTGAAATATTTCTTGCACAATTACTTGTTTCGAAATTACTGCAGGAAAACAGCAAAATTTCAATTAATATATTAACTCTTGCTCTTGAAAAAGCTTTAACAAAAAAGCTTGCAACTTATAGTTGAAATCGGCTTTCATTTAGGAGGAGATGAGGAACATCTATATATACATAGCCATAATGATTTTTATTTATATTGAGAATTATTATTATGTTATTTCTTTAAAATATATGTTATGGATTCATTTAGTATCATATTTTTAGATGGGAAGTTTTAGATCAACTTTATTTTTATAGTTTAATTCATCCACAGATAGATGCAATGAAATCGAAAGGCAGATTACTCAGTTTTACAAAAATACTGACCTGTGGTACGATAAATGGTATTGAAAATTCAACAGAAGTATCTGAAAATGTTACTTCAAGAGAAGACTTATCACATCTAGAATCAGATGAAAAAAATAATTCAAATTCTGCTGTTACTTCCAGTAAAAGCCATAAAAGAGGCTGGCCATCATTTTCTAAAGTTTTTATGGTGTCTGCCTTAAAAAATGATGGAATTGATGAATTAAGGGTAAGTATAATTTTTTTTAATAAAGTATATTGTTTATTTTACAAAAACCAAAAGTATTTTTTTGAATACACAATTTATTCTAAGTATAGCTTGTCTCAATATACTTGTTGTATTTTAGTCTTAAATAAATGTTTATTTATCAAGGAATTAAAAATTATTATGATTTTAGAATTTCAACTAATTTATTGTTAAAATGACAATTCTGCATATAATAATTGAATTCTTTACATAACTAGTTTTGAAGAAATCATTTGCCTTAACTTATATTTTAGTTTTAAATTTTTTGATGATAAAAATACCAATAAAATTTAAAGATTATATTAAATTTGTATTAAAATGCATTTTAAGCATATTTTTAAAGTTGATAGTTTTCTGCATATTTGTTTTATTAAAAAATAAGGGAAGGGGGAACAAAAGCATGAGTGAAATTCTCTAACATTTAGAATTTATTTTCCTAAAATAATTTTGTTCCATATTACAGTAAGATCAGTTAAGTACAAAAGTAATAATATTTAAACTGAGCAATGTTGAGAAAATATAATGGGAAAAAAAAATTCAGTAATATTGTTTGTCTATTTCAAGACAAAATTCAGTTTACTTAACATCCTAGCACATAATGAGGCTGAAATCTTTTCCAATACTCAAGATAAAATTAGGTCCAGCAATTTGCATTTCTTTGCAGATAAGTTCAGAGTACTAATGAACATGGAATCATGTAGGTGAAATTTCATCTCCGTCATTGTAAATAAATATGAATAATATTAATGTTTCAGCATATTACCTTAAATATTATATTTATATATAACATGCATATAAATTTTCTTTCTAAAAATGTCTTGATAAATGTATGCTGAATTTTTCCTTTTCTTTTGAAATTTATAACATTTTGTTTTTCAGAACTATTTATTGAATGAAGCTCACCCAGGAGAATGGATATATCATAGCAGCACAGTTACTGATCAACATCCACATGACATTGCTCTTCTAATTCTTCGGGAGAAACTTATGGAATACTTGCCAGAGGAAATACCATATAAGCTTGATTTGGTAAGATTATAAACTTGATTTACTCTTTCAAATGCAATATCTAGTTAGTCATAATTCTTTTACTTTCTTACAAGATTACTTTATAAAGTTCTCTGAAAACATTAGTTTGTAGACAATAAGGTGTACTATTTTTCATTTCCCAGGTGCAACTTATTAAAATATCTGGAAAAAAAATACTTATTTTAGCCCTCAGATATAAAAAAGTAATTTTTAATTGGATATATTTATTTTCACAAGTGTAGTATATTAGTTTAGAAGAGTGGGGAAAATGGAAACATCATAGAATACTCATTCTTCTTTATTTATTACAATAAAAATATTTTCATTTTAGAGAATCACTCAATGGGAAACATTACCTACTGGCAGTCCTGAAATCTCAATAAAGATTGTATGCTCTAACTCAAGACATAAGGTAGTATTATTTAACATTTTAACAACTGCTAATTTCTAAGCCATTTAAAGTTTAATACCATTTACATTAGAAACATATTAAAAATGCATCTATAAGCCTAAGAAACATGACATGAATATATGTATAATATATTTCTTACAGCGCTTTGTGATTGGACCTGGTGGAAGTCATATTACTAACTGTGTTGAAAGATACAGAAATGCTCTAAAAGAGGCTTTCAAAAAAGACATTCTAATTCATGTAGTTGTTGCATAGATCTAATAAATTGTTTAATTTATACAAATATTTTCTCAATGTTTCTGTAAAAAACAGCATTCAACACTCTCAACTCTTAGGAACTACAAGGGATCTATATCCTTGATTCAGATTTATTGACAAAATTCAAGATGTTATTCTTATTTAGTAAAATATTAAAGCATTTTTCAAAAACATTTATTTACAATCAGTCACGTTGAATAACTAATAAAACTTCATTTAATGGTGTGATAAAAACAATGATAATTATATCAAAATTTTATATCCAGTTATATTTCCTTCATAGCTTATATTTTGAGTTGTAAATTGTAACATGCATATTTCTTTAGAGATCACTTTTTTCAGAATTTAATTGGTTCGTTTAGTTTCTTTACTTAATAAATGAACTTTGCAATGATTCTAAATAAATTTAAGAGAATCTATTCATCATAAATAACTTAGCCTTATAAATTCAATTAAATATTATGATATATTTGGTTTAAATAGAATTAATTCTAAAGCCTTGTTGCCAATTTCGTAAAATATTTACCAAATAGCTATCTTCTTGGATAGTGATAAAAAAAAAAATGCAAAATTTCACTAAAGAAATCTTTAATCTTCATTTTATAAAGCTGCAATTGATATTGAATAAAATAACACATTTGGCAACTATAACAAAATCTTATATTTAATTGGAAAAGATTCAAGAAAGTTAGTCAGCTTCAGCTATAAATTTGCATAACTCAAACCTGAAAGTATTACAGCATGTCTCATAAATTATTTCAATATGATGCAAACAAGATATTTGATTTCACTTATGACCCATACCATCTAAGAGAATAAAGACTTGGCCACTTTTATATCCTGTGCCCCCCCCAAAGTCTTTAAATTACATGTTCTATTAAACTTTCAAGAGTTTTTTTTTTTTTTTTATATTCTGTATATTTGACAAAAGTCCAAATTTCTTAAATAATCCAATAATTAAAAATCTCAAATTGGTATCTTAAAGGCAGAGCAGAAAAATTAATAATCTTCCTTCCCCATTTAAAATATGTTCTAAATTAATTGATGCTCATGAAACAGAAATTTTAGAGTTAGTGAAAAAAAAAACACAATAAAAATGACAATAGTGAAAAAAATGACATTTTATTTATAACATGATTTTTTTTCCCTTAAAGTTGAGTATCAAAACTGGAAGTATATACAATTTAATAAACTATAACTTGTATAAGAAAACACACATAGTGTGCAGAACTAGTAAAGATAATAAAACAAAAGTATTGGGATCTTAATCATTTATAAGATTTCATTAAGTAATGAAATGTTACAATAGTTTTGGCATACACAGATTTAATGATAACACATTCTGGTGATAAACTGAGAATGTGTTTGAAATGAATCGCATTTTAAGTGCATAAAACATAAAATAAGTATCATTAGGCTAAATAATATATGTGTGTGTGCTACAGGGGAATAAAAACATTGAAATATGCTTAGTAATTTAGTTTCATTCGTATAAAAAATTCTATTTGTGCTATGATAATTAAAATGATATTGTATAATATCTGGCATACACATTTGCAAATTATATAATTGTATGTGAAAGCAATATGTGTTTAATGCAGTATTTTCCAGTTTGGAGAAATGTTTAAGTAAGGAGTGATAATACATGTCATAAAAATAACTATTTAAAACACATTAGAGACAAACAATTTTACAAAATAATTAAGAATGAGAAATGAGTTTATATTCAACATAAGAACAAAAATGTCATTTCTCTTACAACCACTTTAAAACATATCATAAAAATAGGCAGTGATATATGTATAAAAACAATATAAGTAGCAAATAAGTTAAATTATTAAATTTGACTGTTGTATTTGCAATTATTTTAATCTCAAAAATCCCTATTGATTCATACTGTAACTTATTCTAACACAGAATTACAATAATAAACACAAACCAAGAAAATATATTTAACGATAAAACTGTGTGAATTATTTTTAATACTAAAAATTAGTTTCTAATTCTTCATCTTAACAAATACAAATGTGTTTTAATTTTCCTAAATTATAAATAAGCTAAATTGTATGTCATTATGCAAACTTTTCTTCACATAACATATGTAAATAAAAGCCATTTTTTGTAAACTTTAATTTTTTTCCTCTGTTAAGTAAACATATTAATCATCAATTCAAAAAAAGAAACTTATAAATTATTGCATTTCATTTTAGGAAGAAAAACATTTTTGATTTTTTTTTTCATTGATTGCATACATTCTAAATTTTTATTGCTGATAACTTTTTAAGTTTTAAATGATAGAGAAAAAGTAATTTTAAGTATAAGCCATCTTTCAGCATCAAAACTAAATGCAAAATTGTGACTGTAATTATAGAAATAATTTTTGGCTGTTTAACTTTAAAAAAAAAAAAAAAAAAAAAAAAGATGTTTTTGAAATGTAACAATTTGAAATAGTCAAAAATAAAAATTAAAAGAATTTCAACACAGGCTGTTGAAAACTTCAAGATTAATAATAGTGTAATCACAAAGAAAACAATTGGTACTAATTCATAGAAATAAAAATACATACCCATTAAATACATTAAAATATGATCGATTTGATTATCAAAAGCAAAAATGAGCAAGATAAAATTGTCAAGAAAAATAGCAGATCTAGAATAAAAGTATTTTTGAACTCTTTGAGTGAAGAAAAGTTTCTTAAAAGATTAACCAATCAAAAGAACTACAATTTCCTTTAACAGATAAAAAAACAGACATAAAATTACATTTTCTCTAATCATTGCGAATTTAAGCTCTTGAACTAAATGCATGATTTTGAACTTTGTTTTGCGATATAGAATAATTCATTTGAATAATGTTTTATTTACATCAGAAATATTCACTATATTGCTAAATAAATAAATCTTGATATATATATATATATATATATCATATATACATATGTACAAATTCCTGTCATGAATATTTCAAACGTGGCCATGATAAACTGATAGGATTTAATCACAGGTCCATGCATTCAATAATATCAATAATCATTTAAATTACATATTTTCAAAAGAAATTTTCATCGGGATATGATATAAAATAAATGTGTTTAAAATATATAAGATCTTGATTCAACACTAATGTAAAATATACATTGTTATCAACAAAAAAAAAACCTTGATAAAAATTTATAACAAAAACACTTTGTTAGTATAATAATCATGTTAAGTATTTTATTACTACAAATTATAAATAAATTTGCCTGCATCAAATTTCTATAAATTTATCACATATATCAATATACCATGATCTACAAATTTCAGTCCTCCACCAAAGAAGAAGGAAAAAAAACTATTGGTATGAATATATTTAGGATTCAGAGTCTGTCTTTGTAGTGAAAACACTTTTCTATACAAAATTGAATGTTATAGCAGCAGTAACTTTGGACATAAAAAAGCAACTGCCACTGATGATTCGTCAAACTTCTTGGTGTTTTGAAGGTATTGTTACTATAAAAGGTTCACTCCACATTCTACGAAGATCACCCTATAAAAATATTTTTAAAAATATGTAAATCAACCTTGTGCCCTCTCAATTTATATATAAAGTTTTCCAATTTGAGATGTATACATCAATCAGATTCATTGTATTAAAACACATACCAGTGTAAATTGTATTAAAACACATATCACTAGTATGTGTTTTTAATATACAAATCAATGAGTAAAGTGCATAAAATATAATTTTACGTAAATTTCTAATACATAAATAATTATTCGGTTTAACTGAAAAATTTTATTTCTAACTATTTTATTTCAATAAATCATCAACATTTCGGAAAAATATACGAAAATTTTAAATTTTACATAAAAATATAAATTTAACAATTTGAAATATTGGAATTTTATGACAGAAAAGATAATTTTTGCAATATTTACAAAAGATCAATAAATAAAATAATATTAAAAGATAAAATTAAAATCTCTGTTTTCTGTCATTAATCGTCATATATAATTTGCAAGTTGCAAATCTTTTGTGTTGTAAATTTTACTATAATATTACTTCAACTCTCATTTTAATCATTTTCTGGAAATAAAAATTTTTGATAAATTAGTTAAAATAATTTCTCTTATTTCTGTTTTCTACCAGAATAGTGACTGAAAATTTTCTTCATATAATTAAATACAGGATCAGTCACCACTATAAAAGAGCATGGATGTAAAAAATATTTACAATACCCCCCAAAATTTGTCAAAGATAAAAAATTCAAAATAAATATTAAACATATCTGGCGAAAATTATGCTTATTTTTTCTATTTATTGCTTTTAATATGTTGTGGGCCACATTGGGAGGGAGCCAGCCTTTGAACATGGCTCCAGTATTTTTTTTCTATTGTATAATCCTGAAATTTTTTTTCTTCATACCTATGCAAAGATTAGAATTCGGTATGGTTGTTCCCAAATGTGTAAAAAAAAATGCCAGTTATCACTAAAATGAGTAAGAGTGTCAATCAATAAATGCTATTGAGAATTTTATGACGACATTTCAGTAGTATTCCCAAGTATTACCATTATCTTGCATCCCCTTTGCTGCCTTTATCATATTAGAATTCAAGTTACGGATTCAGCAACAAAAAAAGAAATTGTGGATACATCAGAAAATTATAATTCTAGCTGCTCAAAGATCTTAATGATCACGGAAACTTCCTCAAACTGCAAAATTTTCATGTACTGTACTATCAGCATCCTCCAAATAGCTGGATCTAGTTGTACATTTAACTTTTGTGTACGAGAGAGAAAATTAAACTACTGTCTTGTTCATTTCGTTTTAAATATGAAACAAAATAAAAATTTCCAACTGAATACAATACTAAGAATAAAAGTTATTTCAACTTCTTCCTATCATGGATTTTCAATGAGAATTCTTTTATTGTCATGAAACATTATGATCATGCATGTAATGGAGCAATTATGTTACCTTGAGGTATGCCATGGTGAGCAAAGGTAAAAGAGTAAAAGGGACAAGATACAACAATGCTGGTTGAGCTGCTTTGAATACTTCTGATGATACGGTGGCAGTCAGTAAACCTATAATAAAATAGTGTTTATTACAAACTGCAGTAGAACTGATTAGACAAAATAAGGCACAGAATTAGATTTTAATAGATACCTGTAACTTAATACAATTTTTTTTAAAAATAACAAACATGATTTACATGTATTTTCATTCTGAATAAAATATGCTTTTTTTTGCAGTTTGTGTATTTATCTTGGTAATATAATGATCAATAAAAGTTAGAAAAGTGTGATGCACAATAAAAAAGTTCAAAATATATTTAATTTCTTAATAAATTTTAATTAAAAATTAAAACCAAAATTAATCTGAAAGAGAATTTTTAGTTCTAAAAACTCAATGGCATACTACTGGCCTTAATTTGTAAGCAAAAAAGAATAGAAGAATAAAATATAATTTGCTACATATGCTACAATTATTATGAATCTGCAAAACAATATATCATATGTCACTATCCATTCATCAAAACTATACCTTATTATTCAGTCACCAATGGTTAATTTTACAATAAATTAAAAAAAATAAAAGCAGAAATCAAATTCTGATTAGTTGCTATAAAAATCATTAAAAAAATTGATGAACATGATTTTAGAGTGAAATTTCAATTTTACTCTCTCTCCAATGTCTCTCTTTACATTTTTACTTATAGAGAGAATTAACAGACATGATCAAATTGATAATCAGCAAAAAAAATTTATTTCAATCTATATTAAATATTAAATTTATTAAATTATACAATGATCATTTGATCAATGATCTGATCATTTCTTTTGATAAATTCATTTATGTCATTATCAGATCAGGTACTGCAGAATAATGATATAGTCCAAAATGACCATTTTATTATTTAAAAATATGAATGAGAATTTATCTTGATACATTCTCTGGATAAGCAGCATCAAAACTAAATGAAAGCATTAAAGCATCTTGAAAAACTACACATATGTAAAATAATTTGATAATCAGATGTTAAAATACATCAAACGATTAGAAAACATAATCAATACATCCCATACTTCAATAAAGCCTGCCTCTTTTTTCCCCCTCCATATTATAAGATAATATTTTGGATATAACATTCATAAAATAATTGAAAACATAAATGTAACAATTTTATAAATTACCTAAAAAGTATCCTATGAGAGAACAATGAAAATATGATATTTTATTAAGTTGATTGGGTGGAGGAACTCCAGTTTCAGCTGAACAGATTTGAGCTTTCTTATATGCATCATATCTGAGTACAAAACACAACAATAGACCAGGCATTACCTAATAAAAATGAACAAATAGTTATTTAAAAAGAATCTGCTATACATAAATCAACTGGAAGTAATTTTTAAAAAATAGCAAGGTTATCTCATTTATAAATATATGCCATTTTTCAACACAAAACTGTTCGATAATTCACTAAACTTGATAAGCAGAATCAAAAAAATTCAGTCAACTTACAATGTCACCAAGTCCCAGCATAGAAAAGTGACCATTATTGTGCATGCTAAGAGAGAAAAAATATTTAACAATATATGAACACATATACATTATTTTTAAAATGCATGTAGATCAAAAACTGATGAACTGATTATTGATGTACATGTATTACTAAAATACGATATAAGATGTTATAATATGATTATCCTTAAACTGTTAAAAGTAAATTTTTAAAATTACATTACGGTCATATTTAAATTGATAACACTCTCAATTGATAACAATTTATTATGAAAACTCATCATTTAATCATATTAGCCAATACCTTTTTAAGCGAAAGAAAATGCAAGATTTTCCCAACTTTCAACAAGCTATTAGTACGGGAATTTGTTAAACTTGGTATAAAATTTACAATCAACAAACATTTCTATCAATTTATACAAATGAAGCTAAGAAAGAATCAAATATTTCATAAATCCAAAATATTCAATATAGAATGGATCTGACTATAATTTCTCCAATAAGCAGAAATAATGTATAGCATTTCATTGCTTTTTTAAATCCATATACAGAAGCTATTCAATTAGAAAGAATAAAAAAACTACAGTGTATCAAAACTGCAAAGCATATACAAACAAAATACAGACTGTAGTAAAATTAATCAATATAAATTATTCTGCTTATATCTATGTTTAAAATTAAAATTTCTTTACAGAAAGGCAGAGATGTTGCACTACTACCTGGGGAAAACTAGTTTTCCTGGAAGAGATAATTTAGGGGCTTCTCTAACAACTCCTCCCAAATGAAGTTTTTTAGCAACAATGCCAACCTGAAAAATAAATGCAACTTTAAATACCAAATTGAATTGAATTTCAAATAAGAGAATAAAAGCTACACAATATTTCAGCGATTACATTTAATTTAATTGTAATCATTGAATTACTTTTAATTTAAATATAATCATTCTGTAAAAATAGCATGCAATTTAATTCTATTTATTTTTACAGAACAAATTCTAAATTAGGCAATTTGAGAAGACTATTTATCTTCCAATTGACTAATAAATTTCAAATGAATCAACTGTTGAAAATATAATAAAACAAAGTATATATTAAGTCCCAATCTTCCACTTTATTTGCACTAACAATTTAAATGCTAGCGATTAGAGGGTGTTTTTTTTAAATAAATAATCAAGAAAAAGTTTCAGAAATAGTAAAATTTAATAAGTATATTTTATTGGGAATAGAGGTTTTAAATACAGAAACTAAATTGAGTGAATTTCTTTTAAAAATGCTGCCAGTAAGTTTGAGGATATGAAAGCAACTGTAAGTTAAATACATCTATGAAAACATTTAATTATGAAAAAATGAAACCCACTTCAATGATTATCAGAAAACAAAATTATATTGTGCGTAAAAATAAATAAATTTATTTGTAAATTAATAATAAAATAAATGAACGTTAAATTATATAATGTTAAAAATTAAGCATAAGATGATAAAAAAATATAAATTTTTTTTTCTCCCCCAAGATAGATTATGATTGTTATATAATTGACACGAAAAAACTAGGATAAGGAATACGACTTCTGAATGTCAACTCCTGGTCATTTTTAAGAATAAGAACATAAAAAAAAAATCCATTAATTCTAAATGCAGAAATAAAAGCTGAACTCATGGTAACTAGCTTATATCAATTAAAGAGAATTTCTGGAATGTAATGCTGGTTAGAATTAGAATTAGAATTTTAGCTAATTAGAATTTTAAAGAGATACAAGATGATGATCTATAGATGACTGATTAATGATAATCATGAATGACAAAGGAAACTTAAACAAGTCCAAATTATAATTGAACCAGGTACAAAAAATCTTTCATTCAACATGTAATTCATACTGGAATTGTGTTCCAATTAATCTTTTGAATTATTTTAAGAAATTAAGTAGAGGCTAACCACAAACACTCTTGAAGATTCAAACACCTTTTACTCCCAATGATATAACTAGAAATTTGTGCAGATCATTTCTGTGTATAAAATCACACCCCTTAGCACACTTATACCCCTTGCCTCAGGAAATATAACTAAAAGAAGTTTCAATATTTCATTAGCCAGATATTGGTTGCCTATTATAAGATAAATTAAGAAATTTTAACTACTCAAAGATAAATTTTAAATATATAAAATCTTTTTATATGCCTCAATTTTCAATTTGAATGTGAATAATAATATAAATGTTATATTGAATGAGGTACATTTTTTAAGTGTATTATTTTATTTACATCAGGAATACTTAGGTTGCATTAATAGATTATATAAATTAATAACAGACTAAATGAATAATGAATTATAATAGAACAAATACAAAATCTACCGGATTTTCTGCTGGTCTTGTTGCCACTTTAACCATCACATTTGCATTGAATATGTATGACGAAAAGAAAACCTAAATTAATAAAATGAAACATTAAACAATTTTAAAAGTGAAATTTAAAAAATAAAAACAAAGTAATAAGAAAATTTAAATAAAGTATGAATCTAATCCCTAAAATTTAAAAAAGTATAGTATAATGAATACTTACCCAAAAAACATCATATATTAAAAGGCCTGTAAGTAGAAGAGTGGAAACTTTAAGACTTGGTAGCCGCACAAAAGCAATAAAGGCAACGCATAGTCCCATCCCCATTGCTGAGAGAAAAGAAAGAAAAGAAAATTTTAGTGTAACTATTTAAATTTCATGGTACTCCAATTGCATTTAAAATTATAAAAAATAATATATATCCATAAAAAAAATTATATATATATATATATATATATATATATATATATTCCATAAATAACAGTCACCTAATTTAAGACTAACAATGAAAACATAAAATTGAAATAAAAATATACAATGACTAAAGGAGACAAAAATTTGATTCATTAAAAAAAGGGACAAACCATCCATTAGCAGCCAATGCCCAGTAAGAACCCAGATGCATACAATTGTAACTGACAAGGCAAATGAGACCAATTCAGCTGCAGTGAATCGTCCACACATCCCAAATGATATTCTATATATATAAAAAAATAATGAAATAAATATTTAAAAAGTTAACACTTTTTAAATAACAAAAAAATGCATTAATAGAAATTTACTCTTAAAAAAAATCCTTCCCTTTTTAAAAATTTTACTTTTTTTTCTTTTTCTTTACTTTACATTATTATTTTAAATTGACTTGCATCTCTGCAACTAAAAAGTGACATTGTTGAATTCAACTATTAAATTGCAAACATTAAATAAAGATTTGAAAAACTTAATAACTTCTAAAAAATATCATTAAATCTAAATTTTAAATAGTTTTCATATTAATAATACCATTAAAGAATTATTTTACCAAAACAAATTCTTTTTTACAGAATTAATTTCCTAAAAACATATAAATGTAAGAAAATTTGAATTCATTTGCTAGATTAGCATCACATTTTTAAGCATCAAAGTATATTATTGGATTTGATATATCAACACAACTTAGATGAATGGCCTCAAACTCATAATTCTTTATCAATAAATCCAAGAAACTGACAGTAAGGATTTTCTACACTAATGCCTCAAATATATATAAGCAAATTTATTAATAATTAATGATAAATTAAGCTTAATTCCCTACTGATATAAAAAATTAGATAAAAAATTTAAATCCAGATTCATTTTATTTAAATTTTTGTATATATAAATTTAATTTTCTATACATGTCTGCATAAAATACATATAAGTTAGTGATATCGATTTCAGAACATTCAAAGATATGGAACAGTCGCTGTTTTATTTGTTAGGAATTCAAATAAATATGATTTAGTCAAACTTCCTAAATATTGCCAAATGCAACAAATCCTCTTTCTCCTCTTTTTTTTTTAAATTTATGCCTATATTTTAATTCATATCATCATAACAATTCACATCCCTTCTCTTCAAATTAATCTGTGTTTAAGATGAAAATCTCGAATTTTCTACCTTCAATATGTGGCATCTACTGCTCCAAATAATGTTATTTATCACTGCACAATACACAAAGTGTGCTTCTTTATTTCAGTGATTACAAATAATTCACAGTACAGTTTTATATGAAGAAAATTAATGATTTTTCATATAAATATATATTAATTTAAATAATATTTCCTTGGAATAATCTGTAAACAAAAATAATTTTCTCTGCAATAAAAGGAACATTGTTCCAATAAATGATATAATATAGTTTCAATTATTAATATAAACAGAAATTGCAAGTGAAAGAGAAATAAAAGCTTCAGATAATACAGAGAGAAAAGAGAATCTCCCTTTATTTAGCTAGTAATCAGGAGCTGCTACTTTTGATGTAACTGCATATGTTACTTCAGACAGCATTTAATAATTTTATAGTTAAAAAGAACTCAATACATTTTTTTATCTTTAATTAACTTAAAAGTTCTGATGATTTTGTAATTTTTATTAGAAAGGAATGATTTTTTTTCTTTTACATATAAACACTTAATGTAGAATTTCTATGTTTTCACCCCAGGTACAAATGAATTAGATTACAGAATAAAGAAAATTAGCCATTAAGTAAATCAACTTTATATGAAAATTTATTAAAATTATAAAACCTTTAAAATATTTTTTAACTCAAAATTTGCCTGACACTAATGTGTTGACTGTAAAGGCATGTAACCATTAATATAATTTCAAATAAAGCATTATTTCAATTTCAAAGTCTGAAAATACAGTATTTCTTATCACAAAATGTAATATTAAATGTTCAGTGAATACACTTAATACAACTCACTTATTTCCATCAGAACAAGGTCGGATGATATATTGACACATTGGCAATAGAAGAAATGCTAGTGCTATTGTTGCTATGACTGAAAAAAAAAGGGGGGGAAAGAAAGTATGTCAATGTGTTTGAAAATTTTCAAAGAACAACAAAAAAAAGAAACATGGGAGAATTAAGAAAGAATTTCAATCTATTTTTATGAAATCAAATGACAGTATGAAGACAGAAGTAATTAAACATGATAAATGTACAAGTTAATGGGAATAAGCCCCAAACAAAGTACTCCAGATCCCAGGAATTTTAATGAGAAATCTCAAGTTTCAGCCGGAGTCAGCATACAGCAAAAGAACTCACTACGTTCCGACCTGGATGGGAAATATGAATAATATTTAAATATTTTCAAATCTACATAGAAAAAAATTAAGAAACTAACATTATACTAAAACTAAAAACTAAAATACTGCACCAAAGAAAATTCAGTTTATGAACTTCAAGTCAAACTTAAAAGCAAATACTGTTGTATTTCACTTCCTTAGTATTAAAAAGAAACTTGTAAGTTTCATAAAAAAGAAAAAAAATAACAATCAAAATGGCACATTCAAAAATATTTTAATTATTATTTAATAAGGATTGACTGAAAATATTTCAAAAATAATAACATTTCGAAAACTACATAAAAAGAAAAGGACAATAGCGAGTGAAGAATTTTTTTTTTTTTAACAGACCTTTTCTATACAAAGTAAAAAGGATTTATGCAATATCCCCAGTTTACTTCCTGTTTTAAATGGAAAAGTCTAATCTTCTTAGTAGCATTTACAAAAAGTATTTTCAGTATATAAATTCAAAATTTTCTCGAGATCAGCTAGTTGCTATAGATTAAGAATTAAATCTTTTATTATAAAATCAAATCAAATCAAATTAGTTCTCAAATTATTGACTATCAATTTTAACAAAATAATAAATAGGTATCAATAAAAAAATCAAAGGGAAATGATTTTTAAAACTAAGCAAATTTAGACACAACAGAATTTAAAACAATATTTTATATGATTATATTTACTAAAAGAAATTATAATCAAATACACTGATAACCAAGAATGTAAATATATTAACATATAAACATTTCATTTATAGCAGCACATAGGAGACAAATGTGACCAATTATAATCCATATAGTATTAAAGGCAAATTAGCTAAAACAATATATTAATTAAAACATATAATCATGAATTTAATAATATTAAATTATTTAAAAACATAAAAAAAACAATATAAACAAACTTTACACAAAAAAGAAGAAACATTTTAATTGAATAATAAATGAAAAAGTATCTAAATGATTTTTTGAGAGACCTTGTATGAATCATAGAATTTGATACAAAGAATTTAAAAAATATTGTCTATTTAAAGATATGGATGGATTTTAGTTTAAAATTTGTAGAATGAGTATTTTAACACACAATAATATTAATGCAAAATTACTGATTAAATCAATGCAAAAATATATAAAAAAAATACCATGTAATAATATTTAATAAAATAATGTGAAAATATATAAATTTGTAAAAGCATATATAAATTGAATTTCATTGATAGAAGAAATAAAAAGGAAGAATAAAGAGAAAACAAATTAATAAAATTTGGTAGATCTCATGCTAAGATTTAATTATCAAAGGCTAATACCACTAATGATTTCCAGAATAGAATGTCACCAAATTTTCAATTTGAAAACCAATATAATGATTTGATAAGATAGAAAAATAATACATACAGGTTTAAAATTTAGGAAAATTTCATACTTGCTGTACATATAGCAAAGAGCATTTGCATAGAATCAAAAAAGAAAAACATGACAAGTAGTGATATTGAAGCGCCCAGAGGAAGACACAATGCCTGCATTGTGTCCAATGTCTGCACATCTAAAAAGAAAGAAACTACAATTTTAGTTGTTATAATGTTCCATTACAAACAAAAATAATTAGACACAAAATGTTATACATAATGATAAATGAAAAGATGAATCATAGCAACTAAAGAAAAAGGCAAATGATACAGAAAACTGTTTCACTATCATTTTCCTAACAAATAGAACAGAGAAAACTTTTTAACTTAAAGAGTGAAGTAAAAAATTTTATGATTTCCCGGCACATTTTTTATATTTCTCAAACATTTAGGCAATCCACCATAAAATTAATTACATATTTGCCAAGTGATACTGAATTATTTGATTACTCATTAACATATTTTTTTGGAACTACGTGAGCTGACAATTCTGAAATGTAATTTGATGACAAAGATCACATTTAAAACATACATTTGCCATATAAATATCGCAACATCCCGTTCACATATTTATAAATCAATTTTCTTTTAAAATAATTTGAGCCTTTAGAATGGTGTACGACAATTAAATGTATTTTTTTTTCCCCGGCATCAATCAAGTTCACGAAAAAAGAATTTAATGCACTATATATATACTTTGAGAGAAGTTTCATAGAATGATATACGTAAGACAACATCTAAAAAAATCAATCAATTAATGATTGATTGCTTTAATTAAATTAGCGATTTTAGAAACTAGTATCTTTAAAGTTGAAAAATAAATAGCCAATTCAAAAACTCTCGATAGACAAAATATGCAATACTTCATAGTATATCAAAACGAAATTTCTCAAATAAAGATAAAGGTGAGGGGGGGGTATATGAGCGCGCATGCATTTTCAAATTTGATACTACATAGCTTGGAGGGTGGGAATATGCACTTCGGAGCGATTTTTTTTCTATTTTAATTAAAATTTTCAATTAAACATTAAATGTATTCCTGGCATTTTTCCGCAATAGCTTCTGAAAATATTGGACGAAAATGAACTTCACATTGCTTCAAAATTTAAAGAATTGTCTTTTTGATTATATTAGTTTGATAGTCATGCAAATTTGTTCTGAATTTAAATACTTTTTTTTTTTTGTCTAATGTCCAACAATAAATTACATTGTTACCTATGGATTCAGACTTTTTTTTCGCTATCTCATCAAATATTTACATAATTGCGTGATTTTCTTCAACTATTGAAAGCCAAAGAAAAAGGATTTTGTTTGAATATGAAAAGAACACAAACGTTTCTAATAGCACAAAGATGTGATGGGACTAGTCAGCATTAAAAAGGTTCAGATACATAGGGTATAGAACATACATAAGACAATTAAAATAACACATCTTCTATGTCTGACAATGTGGCGGAATCATGGGTGAGGATGGATTTGAAATAAAAATACAACTAATATTTCCGACGCAACAGCTGGTCGCCAAAGGCGACTAGAAATAACTAAATGAAACCATTCTATAATGATGATATCCCATTTTGAAATCTGTCACATAGTTTTCTTTTTCTTTTTAATTTCAACATCAGCTCAAAAAAGATAAATTATCACACGCCAATCTTTACGATCCACTGAAAATGAGGTTTATGCTGTCAAATACAATTCAGACAAATTGTCCCGACAAAAATAATCTGAATATTGTATTCATATCGTTCCAAAATTAATATAAACGCCATGATTAGCAGAAAAGAAAATCAAAACTCGGAATGTTCAACCCAGACAAAATCGATCTCGCACTTCATCAGTCATATTTGCATCAAAAGCAGCAACACAAAAAAGGACAGTCACCTGTACATTTCATTTCCCAAAGGTAATTCATTTTTCTTTGTTGAGAGAATCGACCGCAGGTACTAAAAGGTTGCATAGTTATACCAGAATCATTCTTCCAAACCGTTAACCAACCGAAACTAGTTTTCTAGTGGCACATCATTATCATGTTCAGGGAGAAGAAACTAATGTCAACATATTTTCGATTGAAAAACTGCTTCCTAACGGTAGTACAGCGTTTAATTTATCGATTAACAAAAATGGATAAAAGTGATCGACTTTAACAAAAACCACAATAATGTTATTAATAAGAGTAATATATGTAGTAACGAGTTTCTTTTTTCCTGGGTAAGATTTGAAAATATATTTTTCAGAATAGAAAATTGATTTACTAAATGTTTTATCTGGGTAGAATCATAAAACAAGGAGAAATTTAAACGAAGCATTAGATTTGTTTAATTGCTGGCAACGGAGTTAGTTTTCCATTCGACTTCCTCATATATATATATACACAATGAGACAATTTTTGCATTTAGCTTCGTGGTATATAGAAAAGAATGGGATAGGCACTTTAAATCACTTCTAATATAGATTGCAGCTCTTCTATAAAGGCTGTGAAAAAGAATTTCATTTGTTTTCTGAATTATTATGTTCATTTACACTATTAAACACTCTACCCGTTGGCCGATTTGATTCAAAATTTCACATAAAACAACAATTATGGTGATTAAATCAAATATTAAATTTGATCCAGCTAGATCATTGAATTTACTTGTCGAGTTCACAAACACACAAATGAGTTGACCTCCTTTTGACAGATGCTGTCTGAACTATAATTTTGATGCGAAAAGCCAGATACCAAATTTCACTCATCTAAGTCATTCAGTTTCTAAGTTGCTGACAGACAAACAAAAAAAATATATATATAGCCCCTCAAAAAGAAAAAATTTTTTCCCCCGCCCGGTTTCAAGGAGATCTAAAACCTGACACATCAAAAGATGGCGATCGAAATTCGACGAATGTCTCCATAACAATATGTACAATTTTATTAAGACTATATTTAATTCACATGAAAATGAATAAATTAATTATTAAAAGTTTGTTTTCAACAAACAATGTAGCATTATTGTTCTTAAAATTGAATAAGGAATATTTATCTGGTACGAAACTTCATATAGCATAATTAATTTTTTTAAAAACTGATTAAAGTAACATTACTTTTTATATTTTTTACATACTGATTTTACTTAAAACTGGAACAGGAAATTTCCCATTTCAGAGTTCTTTGCAATATTTTACTTAGTTCTGTTCTCTGGTAATTTTTTAATGGCATCATTAATTTTAAGAAACTAAAGTAAAGAACTAGCGGAACAAATTTTCCCGAAACTTTCTCGAATACTCTCTAGAAAAGATTTTATCTCTTCCAACCCATAAAATGGATATGTTTAAGGAAGCTTTGGAAAAGACCATGAACACCTCAAGTACTCAGATTTTTATTTTAAGGGTTCCACACGTGAGAGTTGTGTTTTATAGAACAGTAAAGAAAGGCGAATATGTACTTTCATTTTTTTCCCTCAATTGATTGAAACTAAAACTACAATTGTAATCATCAGAACTCACACCAACCTTCATTCATTTAAGTCATTGTGTTTTGGAGTAACAGCATTTATATGCAAGCGAAAAACAGACCGACAGACAGTCAGTCCTTTGATGGATTTGGTGCCAAGTTTAATACGAACCTACATTTAAAAGGTTAAACCTGTTGACCAAGTCTTATCAATCTAGCTCTTTGCAATTATTGTGTTCATTTGTAATTGCACAGTCGGATAGAAGACTTCTGAAGGGATTTCGTTCAAAATTCGAGAGAAATTTACAACGTTGATGTAAAGAACATGTAGCAAATTTCATCTGTTTAGCTTAAAACGTTTATGAATTATCGTGTTCACAAACACAGACATAATTCCAAAAATGTGCTTTTCAACCTTAAGGAGGTCGGAAGCGTGGAAATTAGTCAAAACTTAAAAGAGTTCAAAATTTTGATGATTACAATCTTTTCTTTTTGTATATATATTTCGTACACGAGAAAAACAAAAGAACATTGTTGCGAAATTAAATAGTAGCAGTGGTTAGAAATAAAGACATTTTGCTATGCCAAGAAAACTTTGCTCCTTCAAGAATTATACTCTTCCTTCAGCATTCAATATCACTGCTTCTTTCAAGTAATAAATTTTACACGGCGTGAGATTGTATGACCTTTGTTTAGCATTACAACTGAATATTAACCAGGGTAACCATAAATAGAGAAAACGGAACTGCATAAATGCATGTCAAATTCGTGCCTTTTTGCCCAAATTTATTTACTTTTATCAGTAAAAAAAGTAGAAAGGAAAATATGAACTTAACAATAGTATATTTACATACGTTCCTTTGAACGTATGTAAATATACTATTGTTCCACAGACTGTTGGATATGTTTAAGGAAGAAATCAAGCATTCATTTCATTGTAGAGAGATTTTGTTGCATCGGTATAAATAAAAATCCTAATCATATTAAGCTTCTTAAGAATATATTTGACTTATTCCAATATGTAGTATATTTTAGCATTATTAATCGCATTTTGGAATCATTTTAAGAATTAATAATTTCTTTTTCATATTAATCTGCTGAAGAATATTAAGAATACGTACGGAAGAATTTTTTTGAGAAGTATATAGTTGACATATTCCAACATTTAGTAAATCTTAGCACTGTTAATCACATTTGGAATTATTTTATGTAATAATTTCTGTTTCATATTAATATACAGAAGAATATTAAGAATGATAAAATAAAATTGTAAGTGACATAAAATACAGTAACATACTTATTATTGATCATTTAAGTAAATATTAATTTAAGTAATAAAGTAATAAATGTCTAGATGGAGCTAAAAAATTGTTTAAAAAAACAGATTACTCTCTTTAAACCTAATCAGTTCTAAATAAAAAATTTCATTACTTTTTCTGATAATCAGTTTTCGATAAATAAAAGAATATTAGAAAAATATTTTTAAAAATTCCAATTTTTTAAATTACTTTTTTTAGAAAATTATGCGTTTCATTTAAAATATATATAATTATAAAAATAATATTTTTTTTCTAATGCAGAAGAATCTTAATTAACATGGTGGAAATATAAAAGAATTGTAATTTAGTGTTTCTCAAAGGTGATGATAGGGCTGAGAAGGTTCTAGATATATCAATGACTGGGTAGGTCCATAACCGAAAAATTTTCTAAACTATCATAAGCAGCTATCACTACTAAAAATAAGGGATATCTGAATCGAGAAAAGGTTAGTAATTAATAGTTTAATATGCACATTTTGAGTAATGAGCCCTTTTCGAAAAAAATTTTAGGTGATTATATTATATATATATATA
>JAPMOR010038815.1:920376-932742 GCA_026543865.1 Argiope aurantia | reverse complement strand
TATATATATATATATATATATATATATATATATATATATATAATCATAAGGGTCTAAATCCCACCTCCACCTCTTGATTATTCTTATTTTTCTTCCTTTTCCTATGCAGTTTGCTTCTTATTTCTATAACTACTTATTTCAAATAAGGTAATTCTGTTCAATGTCCTGATAAAATAATAAAAAGGTGAATATTTTCCAAAATGAATATTATTATGCCAAAGGATAATTTTACAATAACTGCAAAATACAAGCACGCATCGCTTCAATCTAAATGTTGTTATTTAAGGTTGCTTATCATTTATTAATAATAGCAATATTTTATTGTCTGGAAAGCTGCTACAGAGATACCCAGCTGATGGAATATCTGAGTTTGCTACGAAACAGCTGATTATAAAAAAGATGCAAAAGATGCAAATACAGATTTGATGCTGGTCTTGAAGAATCTAAAAGAATTTCTATAATAATTCGTTTGTCTCGAATCTGGTCTCATTCAAAGTAGCCTAAAATAAACATCGGTTATCTAACGTTTATCACTTCACAGATAATAATCTTCGTTATATAATATTTATTTTTCGGTTATTATCAGTTACTTTTCATGGCAAGATCGGTCCAATTCCTTTACAGGATGCAAGTGTTGCAGAGCGTATACTAAAGCACAGAATTTTCAGCAACAGATAGAAAACAGAGTAAAAATAAATAAAATCGAAACAGTTGCGCTCATTTTGATTCGTATCGCCGATCAAATTAATATAGCCTCTTAAATCGACAATTTGTATTTGTCAGGAGCATTAAATTCATGGAACAGCTTTGGAAACGCAAAGGAGAGGAAACTTGGGACTTGCGAGAGTAATGTGAGCAACACCAACTATCTACAGAATCATCATTCAATAAATAGCCGTCCTATAAAAGAGCATCAAATCATAGGAATGGCTGAAAGCCAACAAAAGCATATGAATCTGAAATCAAATGCATTTACAATTCGAAACAAATATCGAAGGAGGAAAAAAAATCCAAATAATTCGTCGCATTTTCTTCACTAGATTAAACGTAATTATTTTGTAAGAATATTCATACTTCACTTAAAGCACAAGAAGCTTTAGAGTAATTTTTTGCTCAAAAAATGTCTAATTATTTGAAAGTTATTAAAACACAATAAATGAAGTGTTAATTGGAAACTAAAATGCAAACTACTTTATAAGTCTCGATAAAAATGAATAATTCTTTTTATCATGTAATTTCAAATTCTCACATATGGTTCAATCGAAAGAAGATGCCAATAAAATAGGTATACATTTCACCGATATACTTAAATTTCTCATTATAAAGCACAATTTTAAAACTTAAATTAGTTTAAACTAATTTTAGTTTTAATTAATTAAACAGAGTTAAAACTAATTCAGTTTTAAACAATTTCAAAATTTCATAAAAATTATTGACAATTCATAAAATTTAAAAACATATTATTCAGTAAACATATTATAAAAAGTATAAATATATTACAAAAGTATTTAGTAAAATATAATATAAGAATTCTTTATGAAATCTCCAGCCGCTGCCTCGTACGTACAATCATCATAAATTAATTCTAAATAAAGTGCCATTCGAAAATAAACTAATAATATTTAAAATAGATAACAATTAAATCTTTTTATTTGGTTAGATAAACATAGAGAATGAAATACGGAAAGACAGGTTTAAAAATGTAATCCGATTGCTAAAAAATTGCGTTATTGACACTGTATCGGTGGCTCAAAGTACAATATAACACATGCAATAGTATTTGTTAAATTTAAAATATAAAAATTCTATACAGAGATGAGGGAGTCGAGTGTGCACGTGTACAAAAAAAAAAAAAAAAAAAAAAAAAAAGAGTTCCTAATTTTGTATTTCATTACATATAAAACAAGCTCAGATCGATTTTAATTTGCTTTGACACATACAACGAGAACGTTAAATTATGGAACATTTATGTATGTTTATGTTTGCTACTTTTTAAACTGTATCCAAATCATTTTACTTTTGATACGCAAATGATGATTCATAACAAGAAAGATTCAAGAAATTGTATCAAAATTAGTTAATGCCGTATACAAGAAAGAAATTTATTTTACCACCGCTTAATCAGATATAAAAGCGGTCGAAACAGTTATCGAGAATATTAACCTAGCTCGAGGTATATTCATGTCATAAAATGGCATCAAGTAAAATCACCTCGTAATGGAGTCATCTTAACCCACAAAAACTATTATAAGCAGAAAGGACATAAAATTTCAGAGAAAAATATAAAGCTTTTTGACTAAAACAGTTAAAGCTGAATACATTTTATGGCTCTCTTTAACAGAAGTTAAAACAGTAGAAATGAATAGATATAGAATCACTATGAAAAGGCTAGCAAACATTAGTTTTAGATCATTGGCTACATTTCAGAGAATAGCGTCCATTTTCAACTTCACTAAAGCTAAATGTTTGCTAAAGTAACGGAAAACAAATGAAACCCCGGCATTAGAAAAGGATGATTTAACAGTGACTGCACGGAAATCTTTATGTGGTTGTTACCATAAAGTTCCCTGAAGTACTAACGGTATTGTGCATAAATACTTTCCTCAAGAACATTTTGATGGGATTTTTTTCAGAACACAAATTTAAGAAACTAGTAAGCCACTCAAAGATTTTTAATGGCCTTTAACTTCTTTGCGAAAACCAACAAAAGGACAGGTTATTTTAATGTGAAAAAACTACTTCTTTTATGACACTAAAAATATATGGAACAAAAGGTATTAAAACACTTTTCATTTTCTAGCATATGAATAGAGAATCAAATAAAAAAAATTTTTTTAGATGTCTACCAGTTAAATACAAATATTCTAAAAAACAGATAGTTCAATAAAGGAAAAAGAAACAAGAATGATCCTCTTTTTAAATCAGAACACATATATAAGGTGTCCGTAATTAAAATGCTGCCCAAAAAGAAAAGAAAAAAAATTATTAAAAAAAAAAAAAGAAAGAAAGTGCTTTTAGCATTTTTGCCATTTAAGCGCTTTATTTACAAGATATTACTAACAACAAAGTCAATGCACTCGAATACTTGGCATAATGCATTTTTTTTAAATGCACAATTTGTGAAATAGTATCATGCTAAATAAGAATATTAAATATTATTTTTAAAGACAAAATTGAGTTCCTTTAAAAACTAGGCATTGTCTTACAAATGAGTTTTTTTTTAATTCATAATTCATTGCAAATACTGATTAGTAACTTATGCCCCGTACTAGCCACCAAAGGCGTATGAAAAAAATTTCATATTCTGGTACCGTCAGCAACACTATTGCCTTCACCTAATTTTGAATAGTGAAGTTTTTAACAGATAATAGAAGGATAACAAGTAACTGACATGACGATTGTGGCAAATCGAAACTCCGCCACAGTAAAACCATTAAAATCTCCGACACAAATAAACCATTAAAAAAACTATATGCGGATAAATAGGCTCGATTCAGCAATACATAACAGAATGTGACGAACTCACTGAAATTAGAGGGAAACTCATTATGGAGAGTGATGATTTTAACAAAATATTATGCAAAAGTTGCATAATTAATGACCTTGACAGCCAGTCACAATAAGCTCAGTTTATACGGCTTAGTTCTGAGGTAAAGGGGTGTCTGGCTGTAATTTAAAAAACTTTTATAACAAAATGAAACTTTTCTGAACAAAATGTTACTTTAAATAGGAATTTATTAGCTATTTCTTTCTATTACGCAAATGTCGCAATACATTTGAAAATGCGACAGAATCTGATGAAACATTTTTCCTATATTAGCAAGATTATAATATCTTTATCTATATAAAAAGTTTCAAACATTTTAACAGCATTCAAACCATTGTTGATTGACAATCTCCTGAAGGGTACAATTACTAAGAGTATAATAAAGGCTGTTTCGAAATTAATTTTAGTCACCGAGGCCATCATTTCTGCTGTTTGATTTTCTCTGACTTTTTCCCTGATATTTCCAAGTTTTATAACATTTTTTTTTGTATCTAATATATATACAAATCTTTTGGGTGTATCTAATATCTTTAGAATATTATTGCTTTATTTTATTTTGTTTATTTATTGCACAATATATTCTTAAGATTAGAACAGTTTTTCACATATAGTTAACTAAAATGAATGTAAAATAAAATTAAATGATCAGAAAATAAAACATTTTCACTTAATGGATTTCAGATTAGCTTCAATTATGTAAACACTTTTTTATTACTTTTTTCAAATATATTAACCAATACTAGAAGATGAATAGCCATCTATACTGAATTTTGAGAGAGAGCTGAAGAATGAAATGATTAGTTTTCTTCCAATGAGGTCTTTCACCCATCCATACTATTTATCAAACACAAATTAGAAAAAAAACAAAACAATAATTCTATTAATGGGGCGAAAAATCATTTACAAACACAAAGTGAAAACACTGTATTAAAAGGAGAAAAATTATTCAATTATTGCAAAATTGCATTACCTTTTAACCCACAACTATAATAATAATCTTTAAAAAAATCGCTTGCATACTGGCAAAATGCTTAGCCAACAATGTCCAATTCTACTTATTAAAAAAAAAAAAAAACGCAATACCAAATATATAGAAACACTCTCCAAATACATAAAAAAAAAATCTTTTAAATTAAATCTTCAAGCGAAATTCAAGTTAGTTTTAACGAAAAGAAAATTCTCTTCAGCAGTGAAAATTATCTGACAACTACACATGAATATTAAGAATTTGAACTTAATTTTTTTTTTTAATTTAAAATGGATTTTCCTATCTCATTTAAAAACATTATCTTACGATCGCAACTAACAAAATCGAAATGTCGAAGTTTAGCCTGAAGGAAAATTTTAAGCTTAACCAAACACGAGTTGGCAGACTGAGCTGTTTTCAGTCTGCTGCCCATGAACTTTCATCGCCTTAGAAAAGTAAACAAGAAAAGGCTAAAAGTGAACCGACTGAAGAAAAAAAAAAAATGTCTGTGTTTACAATTAGGTAAGCAATTCCCAAACCTAACAACTGCTTGAATTTCAATGCTGTATGCTTATGTAGGACTAAAACGGATACAAAATGGACTATTCAAATGATTTAAAAATTTCTTTGAATAATGATGAAAGAACTTACTGGCCTTTTTAGAATTCAAATTAGAATTAATTCCAAGAATGTTTTAAAATATTTCATGCGAATTATATTTATTCCATGATTTGCATTGTAGTATGTCACAACATAACTATTTTTTTTTCTTTAGAATATTATGTAATATATTTAAAAAGATACATTGTTGGAAAAATTTTCTTATTTAAAACAGAATCCTGAATTTTCAAAAAAAAAAATGAATAGGCACGCTTATTTCAAAAAAAACAACAAAACAAAGAATTCAAAGTAGCTGACGAGTTTGAATGATACACAGGTAAAATGATTATTGTGAAATATTAAATTCTGTAAAGACAAATCGATAAAGAACATCGGACTATATCGAAATGAGTATTATCAACTTGACAATTAAAAAATGAATCAGAATGTTGCACATTCATTTCCTACTTTAAAACAGAAGATATTTAAATTTAATGGTCGATAACCAGGTAAAAAAGAAAAGAAAAAACATTCACCCACATTTAAAAAAAAAATCTTAAATATCGAATCTTTAGTGCAAAGCATGATAGTATATTAAGATTGATTCATCAGTCTTCATTTATTATATTATGTGTAAAATCGTTTCTACATCATTCAGTTTATAGAAAAAAATGTCTGCCTAAAAATATTAATATACTAATAACAGCTGCTTTAGAAAAATGTTAAAGATATTTTTTATCATAACATTAACAAAAAAAAAACATACGAGTGGAAAATTTGATTAAACAATAAAACTGATTTCAATTTCATTACAACTACAAAACGCATCGCTTTAAATTGTGTCGATTAGAAATTTATTAAAAAGAAAAAAGTTGCATAGAAATAAAATTGGTTTTACTGCAAAGTTACTCTTTTTAAAGTAATTTTCAAATTACTAATAAATTTTGCTTAATTAAAAAATCTGATTAAAATTTGTAAAACTCTTTCTTAGAAACCAGTTTATTACCCAGAAAATAATTGTAGATCAAATTCGATAACTCTAGGCACAGAGATCCAATAAAATGCCGCATTCTTTACCTAAAGATTTTCGAATTTCACAATTTACAAATAGTAAGCCAACCTGAAAATTATTATCGCTTTAGAAAATACTAGTAAAGGCGAAAAGATAATAAATTAATAAATATTAGCTGCCTTTGGCGACTAGCTAATTAAAATTTGTAATTAAATATTTAATGTAATTTGGTCTTTTAATAAGTTCTACAGCAAATATTTTTCAAATTTCGATGGTTCATATCACTTATATTCTATTATAGAAGCCTTAAGCCATTGTATTATGTATCTAATGATACATAATGTTCATTGTATTATGTATCTAACGATCCGTCAACTCTCGTAAAAAGAGAACTTTAAATTAAAGTAGAAATAATTAAACTTCTATTAATATATGATTTTTTTATTTATTTATTTATTTGTTTATTTTTTTATTTATTTATTTATTTGTTTATTTTTTTTATTTATTTATTTATTTATTTATTTTGATGAAACTAAGCACGCTGTTTTATGCGTTCGACAATTCGCCTGAGTACAAAAGACAGAATCGTTTGGCATTCAAAACCATCTTATCTTCTATCTAAAACTGTCTTTGGTTCGTTTTATGATCACTACAGAATAATTTTCATAATTTATGTAATATCTCAAAGAGTTATTTAATAAAAATTTCTCAGGTTCATCATAAAATTCAGTTTTTAGTTTTATTTTCAAATGGATTTCAATGGCGTAAATAATATTTTATTTTGTTACTATCAATTAATGTACTTTCGAAAAAATTAAGACGTCTAAAGAATTAAGAAGTCACTCCTTTGGTCCAAAGGAATCATATTCTTTGAAATATTCTTGACACTTCAAAAATAAACATTTCTATCTTCTGCGATCTAATCTGACCGAATTATAAAGTGTTGAATATTACAAATTTAGAACAATCAACATTTTCATAATCTTAGGCCAATCAATCTTGAGAAAATCTGGGCGCTGATTGGCATATCTTCTTTGAGACAGTTTATGAAGTGATCTAAATCGCGCATTTTCATAAGACAGTATTATTCGACTTTTTCATAACTTACTCAGTTTTAGAAGCAATACAGTGGTGCTTCCCTTCAATTTAAAAAGTTTGTCTCAAGAATATTTTACTAAATATGATTCATAGCATCGACTGTCTGTATAAAAATATAAAATTCATTATTCATTTGAACATTTATCGGATCAAACTGCATAAACTTTACTATATTTAGACCATTTGCCCTGTTAGATGTACAGGTAATTATCAAAATAATGGAAACATCACAAACAAATACAAATCTTCATTAAAATTATTTAAAGCCACCTTTAGCATGTAATACGGCTGAGATTCGCCTCGGAATCGAATCATACAAGCGCTGAATGGTGTTTAGAGGAATATTGGATCATTCTTCATGGAGACTGTGAAAGTTCCGATAGAGATGCCAGTGGAAGATATTGATTCCGGACTGAACGCTACAAAATAAACCATTACCGTTCGATTATGTTTAGATCGCGGCACCCATATTTTAATAGAGCTATGATATGGGTCTGGTCTTCATCAGAAAGTTTCATGTACACAATAAACAAATCAAATGCACCACAATTAAAATAACACGACTTTAATGTCTGACAATTTGGCATAATCATTGACATGAAATTTCTTTTAAGTAATCTAACTGAAATTTTTATTAAAAATAATATCTTCAGAAACCAGTTGGTCGCCAGAGACGACTAGTTGATAGTAAAAAAAAAAAAAATATTTTTGAATAACAGATGTAAAGAACATCAGCTAACATCCTAATTAAAAAGTTCAGAATCTTATATGTTCATTTTAAAAATTAAAAAGCTTGATCTTTTGGTATTAAAAAAAATGCTTGAAGTCTGAAAGTCACATTTCTCTATTTCAGGAACGCAATTGACAATCAGTAACTGCATAAAATATTATTATAATTTGAGGAGGATAACACATTTTTAATAAATAAATTGCAAGACATCCAATGGTATGATTTTTTTTTTAAAAAAATTTGTTCTTCCAAACGGTACTCTTCCGCTAAAATAATTCATGAAGATAATGATGACGCAATGCTGATGTCACAATTGCTTGATTCAGAACCGACAAATTTCAACAAGAAACAATCGAAAAATATCCAGTGAATGAATGCTGGATATTTTCTGATTGTTTCTTGTTAACTTATTTTTTGCTTCTTATTAAAAATATTTTTTTAAGTAAATTATTTTTTATAAGAACACAAAGATTTTGCAATAAAAATTTTATTCATGAAACATGTTTCCATAAAAACAGGATGAATTAAAAAATACTAATGTTGTAATCAAACACATTAAGAACAATGTATTGCAACACAATCCGAACAATGTATTCCAAGTTGCTTTGACCCGAACACAGTTTTACATATACATCACAAGTAAAATTTGCATAATTATTGTTTTAAAACAAAGCAAAGAGGTTTGTTATGATTTGATTATTAACAACGCAACTACTGATCAACATTCGCTTTATAGCTTTATATGATTTACCAATCGGAACATAAATGTAATTTTTGTTTAGTCGATCAAATAATACGTAGGTAAACATCAAATACAGGCTTCACATACAGGCTTTTTTTTTCCATAGCAAAATTATGATGCATATATTTAAATTTGACCATAAATACACAACAAAACAATTTTAGCAATGGTTTTATGTTAATTTGTATTAATATGTCGCAATATTTTTTTTTTCGTTTGTTGTTATCTTTGTGCAAATTTGCAGCTTTAAATTACTCAAAAAATATATAAATAGCATCAGGATCTGAATACAGCATCCTGGTTGTAGTTTAAGGAGATATCAACGATATGGATACAGATAGGATTTGGTTTTAAGAATAAGGGCCAACACCCCTCTCCTCGGTAGCTATTCTAAAAAAATTTACATAGAATTTAGACTAAAATCTTTTTCGGAGATTTTTTTCATTTATTTAAATTTTTTCAAGCAAATCTAAATATTAAACAAATATTGCTGCATTCTGCATATTAAAATAACAAGCACTTGAATATTAAGTTAATGTTGAATTAAAAACCTCATTAGTAAATATATCTACATTGTTGTGTATTTTCTTGGTGTGGAACTAAAATCAAGCATTTGCTAATTCCATTCCTAATCACTGGTGTGGAATAGGCATTTGCTAATACCATTCAAAACCCTTTCCGGTATCCCTTTCCCACAAATAATTCGTGATTCCACCTAAACTATATTTATCCTGTAAATAACCAAGACTTAGAAAAAAGAAAAAAAAAAGAGAACTTTAAATTCAAAACATCTTAGCATGGTAATATTTTATGCTTGATTCGTCTATCTTAACTTTAAATTTTGCTCTTAATTATATAGCAGAAATAATATCTACACAAAAAAAATGTATTTAATTTCGTAGCTCTCATGAATATAAATCTAAGATTAAAAGAATAAAAAGTATGGTAGTATGCTTAAAATATTATGGAAATAAAATTGATAACATTGAAAAGATTATTTCTTGAAATGGCATAAAAGTGATTTTTGCGCAATAATGTTAGCACCGATGTTACTGAAAAAAAAAATCATTAATATTATAATTATTTTTTCAATTAAAAATCTAACAAGTTTCGAAATTTTTTTTCACAGTATTACCTATGAGTCAAATTTGGTAATTCTAGGTTCCATGACCTAGCCACCAATTTGGATGATTTTTTTCCCCCATCATGCATGTTACATCATGAAATTTACAAATATGCCAGCCCATAAAGATTATCATGTTAAATGTCCCGCTTGCTTTCGACTACATATTTGATTTAAAGACATTAATGAGCTTTGTGATTCATTGTAATGTTACAAAACAGAAATGTCGTAAGAATAATGCATTATAAGTTTCCATGATAAAAAAAATGCAATATTTTAACAGATGCACTATATTTAGAGGCACATCCTCAACCACATATGGTTAAATTTCTGGATACTTTAGTAAATACATACAAGAAAACGCGGAACACAACGACCAGGCATCATTAAACTGTGAGGTGAAACTCCAAGTAAGGTAACACAGAAAATTGCTCGATTTGAGAAAACTTTTTTTCAGATTTTTTTTTCCCGCGTTTATAAATAAAACAATTATTTAAAAGACATTAATACTTTTTTTAATTATTCATTAATACTTCATTTATTATTTCCTTATAAACTTTTAATGTCGCTTGTGTATTTTTTTATCCGCACCCCGCTCCCAACCAAAATGAGAATGTGAATGGGTAAAGTAAAAAACCCAGAGTAAAAAGAATTTCCAAAATAATCTTCTATATGAAAAGCTGTCTCTCTTTAAAATAATTAGGAATTACAAATAGTGTTAAATGAAAAGCAAATTTTGTGATAATGGTCAGACAATTGAATTTACTATTCAGCTATGAGTGAGTTAAAATAGATATAAGGAATGTTTTAATAATAAGAACTTGTCGAAGACCCCAAAAGAAAAATTCTTCATTCACAATTAAGAAAATAAAATATTATATTTATTATGATTAAACATCGAAACAAACTAATATTGTTCATAGAAAACTAAAAAGTATTGGCATCTCAATAGGGGGAAAAAACAAAACAAAAACACACTATATTATCCAAATTTACAACTTTCAATTTAAAAAAAAAAAATCTATTTTGATATATTGGATATTTGTATTTGTTTCCCGGAACCAGAGCCGGTTCCAAGAGTTTGCAACCTGTGCGTAGCACGGAGCACCGAGTATGTAAAGACGACAATTCCCATCAAAAATTTGAAAACTTGTACACCAGAATATGACTCCAACAGAAAGGGAAATTAAACACAAACACCGAAATAATAGCGATAAATATAGTCGATTGAAATGTTACGTTTCCTAATTTATAAGCATTTGGGAAATAAATAATAAGATAGTATTATTGGCGGAATGTCTTCATAGTACAGTTAAATCTTTTATTAATCTTGATATATCGTAAAAAAAAATTTTAACAAAAAAAATTCATCTGAACAAATATATTCCATGAAGGTTTTTTTTTTTTTTTTTTTTTTTTTTTTGCCCGAAAAATGTTATACATGACATATGGTTATAAGTTATTTAACTTTGAAACTACAAAATTCATCCTTTGGGATTTAATGAACTTAAGTGGCATAAGACAATAAAGTGCCATGTACCATTTTTAACCTCTTATACTCTTTTTTTCCCCTTTAACTGCATTTTCAATATGCATCGGAAGAATTACTTATATGCTTTCACCCTGTTGAGGACTAAGCATATGTATCAATATACAGTATGTACAAAAGACTATGACGTCACAATAATATCACACATAGGGCATCGAATATTCTGGAGCCGTCCTTATCTGGAGCTCTAAAAATTCCTTTGGAAAAAGATCCGGTTCTTGTTTAAAAAAGTAGTATGTCTCAATTTTGAAATATTACATTATTTCCAGAACAGAAAAATTCGTTAAAAAAATAAAAGTTGATTCACCTAGCATCCCATTTAAAAATAACATTTGGCATATGTTTATTCATTCGATTTATTTTGTCAACAAAATAACAAGAACTAGGCATTACCTTTTTTTTACTTACAATACCAATGAATTGAGAAAAAAAAATAAAACTGAAAAACTCAAATCGATGAAAGAATTTCAACTAATTTGACAGTAATTATGAAATTATTTCATAATTTCAACTAATTATGAAAAGCTATAAATAAAATACTTCTACTACTCACTGTTATCAGGTTGCCCATTCCTTTCTTTTTCTTTCTGTTTCGCCTCTTGTTCCATGTTCAGCGACCTGTGAAGGAAAAGCCAACAAAAGATCAGTAAGGTTTGATTAGCAATTCGGAAAAAGAATTATGACTCCACAAAACTCAAAATAAAGAGGTTAAAAAAAATCCTTATATTAGCTACAACTCAGACCCATTATCTTTCTCACAGAAAGAGTTCTTTAGTTCAAACAGCATTTACAGAAGCAATCACATCCATACAAATCATCATTATAATCATACGTTAATACGCACAGACATAACTACTAATAATCTAGTAACAATAGCACATTTATTAGTGATAATGTTTATAGGTTAAAACACTATCTCTAAAATGCAACATGCATTATGAAAAAATCGTTTAACCCTTTACTTACCTAATAATTTTATCATCAATATTTCAATTTTA
>JAPMOR010038815.1:861958-920366 GCA_026543865.1 Argiope aurantia | reverse complement strand
TAACCCTTTACTTACCTAATAATTTTATCATCAATATTTCAATTTTATTTTAGTATAGTTTTTTTGCATTAATTTTAATAAATATTTAAAACTGTGTGTGTGTGTGTGTGTGCGTGCAATCCTGTTCTACAATAAAGAGTAACTTTAAAAAATAAAATTAAAAAAATCGTGTATACATTATTATTATTATTATTACTACTATACTACCGGTATCTTTAGCAGCGTGCCTCAGGCAGCATAATTCTCAAGCAGTATTGCAGTGATCGCCCAAAAAGAAACAAGCACACACCGCAAGGTAAACCTAAATCTTTAAGGTAGTGAAAAGAGTGAATAACAAGAGATAAGAGTTACATTTCAATTACAGCTCTAACGAAGTAAAAATATACAAAAGTATTTGAACCTTTAGGTACGAAAATTGTAGTATGGTAGTATGATAATGATATTATTTATTTTATTGTCTGCGATTCATACTATTTTGTTGCCGTTTCTAAATTCATTTAACAAAATCATAAAATTATATTCTAAAAAATGTGAAATTTTCATAGATTAAATTTAAAATAAAAATATAAATCATGTCCTAAAATTAAATATTTTTAAAATGACTTTAATAATTTTTTGAATTAAAGCTTTTATTGTGCATGCAGATTCTCCGATTAAACAGTCTATTAAGCATTTCATGGGAAAATGTACAAAATCAGCTGTCATATCAAAAATCCAGAAAAATTTTCTTGAGTTAATGAAAAAATTGCACCGAAATAAATCTGATATCATTGAAAAGCTAATATTTATTGAATTTTAAAGTGGTATAAAAAATGTTTTTGTCAGATATTATATTCCGAAGATACTGACAAAAAATATTAAAATTTCGATTTATTTTTAATTAAAAACCTTTTTTTGGCGAGCTCTTATTATTCAAGAGGTAACTGTGTTAAAATTGATTAACACAGTTACTTCTTGAATTAATTAAAATTAATAATTCAAAATTATATAGTTGGAATATTAATGGAAATAACAATCTCGAATTATTAATTATAATATTTCAATTATATATTAATATTATAAATAATAATTCAAGCATTATTAATTTACAAACAATACTGAATGAGTTAGATTTCTGCAACAGACTAAAAAAATGAAAACCAGCCTAAAAGATAACCATGTTAAAAAAAAAAAAATTGATTTAAGGCTTTTTTTTTTCTTTTCTTTTTTGAAACTTTTCAACTTGATTTTAAGAAAATTTAAAGATTTGAATAAATTCAGTTTATAAAAATTTTACTCTAGGGTAGACGAATGAAAAAAAAAAATTAAATTTAGTTTCTAGAAAAGTTTTTATAGAACTGTACTTTCCTGCATGATCTAAATAAGAGCAGAGCTACTATAACAAAAAATGTGGTACTTTAGCCCAAGGAATAAAAAAGCAAAATAGTAAGATATACTTTATCAGCTTATTCTTTTTTTTTTTTTTGGAATACTTAAATGTACCATAGAAAAAATTATCAGACGTATAAATAAATAAGTGAAATAGTATATTAAGTTTCAGAAGTTTTGCATTAATCACCGGCACAGCATGATGCTATTCAACTTTTGGAGTAAATAAAAATGAAAACTTAACTTTTCTCAAAATAAATGAAAATCTCATTTAAGCATATAGAATGATTATTTCGTTTTGCAACCAATGAAACCTCAGCAAAATATTTTTTTCTCCAACAGAAAAATAAAAAATTAAATTCAAAATTGATTTAGAAATTTAGGCAGTGTTGTTTTAGTAACCTCACGCCCATTGTACTATTTAAGTAGATAAACAATTTTAATGAAGTCGTGTTCCAATAGCATAAAAAAACGTGTATGTCCACAATATCTAACTCTCCGTTGTCTTATGCAGTGCTATAACTTCAAATCCTTATTTCTCATGCAAAATTGGCTATTTCCAACATTAATGCGCATCATATGAACATTTAAGAGCATTGTATTAGCACGTTCAACAACTAGATAGATAGATATAATATGAGAAGATGATAGATATAGTATGGGTAGATGACATATACAGGGTGTTCCGAAAAAACGTGGGCAAAATGACATGGCAGATCAGTCATACAACAAGGATCAAAAATCGCATAGGAACATGGGGTCGCAAACGGCTGTAGAGGGCGCGAGAAGTACGAGAGGGCGTTGCGGTGTAGACACGAGCCGAGCAAAAGGAGATTGAATTCATTCGAGTCGTGGATGCGTTGGGCGTAACATGGCTAGTTACACGCACCGCGAATTGGCTGACATGCATTTAGTTTACGGCATGGCCAACTGCAATGGACGAGAAACCTTGCGAATGTATCGTCAAAAATATCCTAGTAGAAAGATGCCTAGCCGCTCATTCTTTGCCATTATTCACCGAAGATTGTGTGAAACCGGCTCGTTAGACGTGCACAAGCCAGATTCAGGTCGCCAACGAATATCTCGGACAGTTGATGCTGAAGAAAGAGTTGTCCAAGCACTTCAGCGTAACCCTCACAACAAGTATACGAGTTGTATCCCGAGATACCCATATTCCCCAAACTATCGTCTGGCGCATTGTACACGAGGAAGGACTTTACCCATATAATTTACAACGCGTCCAGGCACTTCAACCGGGAGACTACAGCAGTCATATGGATTTTGCGCGGTGGTATGTGCAAGAAAAGGCTGCCGACCGACATTTCGCTGCAAGTGTTCTGTTCACGGATGAGGCTGCATTCTCATTAGAGGGTGTGATGAATTGTCACAACTTGCATAGATGGGCAGATGAAACCCGCATGCTGCACGCCGCACAACGAAGATTTTCCGTGAACGTGTGGGCTGGCATTGTAGGAGACTGTTTACTTGGTCCGTACATTCTACCAGACAGACTGAACGGTTCCACGTATCTAACATTCTTGAAAGAGGTTCTGCCAGACATGCTGAATAATGTTCCGATGCCTATTCGTCGACGCATTCAATTTCAACACAATGGCGCTTCCGCACATTTCAGTACACACGTCAGAGCACATCTGCAGGCTACTTTTCCTGGCGGCTGGATTGGTCGCGGTGGACCAATTGCATGGCCACCACGATCACCAGACCTGTCTCCCATGGATTTCTTCTTATGGGGCTTTTTAAAAGGACTTGTGTATGAAACACCTGTTGAAAGGCCAGAAGACTTGGTAGGAAGAATCGTTCCTGGTATCTTTGAGAAGGTGCGCAATTCCATGCAACGTCGATGCCAGGCATGTCTCGATGCATCTGGTAAATACTTTGAGCACTTCCTGTGGGCGCAACGTTTGGCATGCATAAGTCGCATGTTAGTAGATAATTATCAATAAAATGTTCTGTATTGATTTTGCTTCTTCTCTTTGTGTTATGTATTATTTTAGACGCCCTTTAGCGGCTCCGCATCGCAGTTGCGACCTCATGTTCCTATACAATTTTTGATCCTTGTTGTATGACTGATCTGCCATGTCATTTTGTCCACGTTTTTTCGGAACGCCCTGTATAGTAAGGATAACTAGATAGATATAGGTATGGGTTACTACATACTGATAAAAAAAATTAAATAACAACATAATAACAACGATAATTTAGCATCCCGAATGCATTTCAGAATATATCTAATATTTTACTGAACTTTATTTAAAGATTTCAAAATTTCTGCATAAAATAAAAAGTCATTACGACATTAAAGAATATAAAAATGCAAACAAAATTTTTATTTCTTGTCCTTTGACAATAATGCTTACTTTTCCGTGCACGGAAGGAAAATAGGCAAGCAAATGCATGCTGAAACAACAAAAATTGTTTAAATGTTACTGCAACAATGAAAAATATTGTAGCAAGTTTTACAAAAAAATATTTTTTATCTAATTTTCAAAATTAGGAAACTGTACCACAATTAAATTGGTACAATTAAAAAATAATTGAAATTCTAATTAAAATTTCGGGACACTAAAGATTATTAAACCAAATAAATTGCTCGATTACAGAAAAAATTTTCCATGTCATTTCACGAAGAATGTCAGTCAAATTATCAATTAAATTAAATTGGTTTCGAAATTAAAGTACTAAATAAAAAAAATTACTCAAATTCCACTAAAAAATTATTTTTAACTAAAACTTAAAGTTTTTAATTTAAAAAAGATTAACTTTAGTAGTGAAATGAATGCATTTTATCAGCTTTTGATAAGCATAGTTTAAAAACTACATCAATAAGAATTAACATAAATAAGAATAGAGAATTTACGCATAATAATTTTCTGATGTACGAAATTATGTGCGAGATAGATTTTTTGAAAAATGCAACAAAATATATATTTGAAATTCTGCATAAAACAGATAGAAAAAAAAAAAAGGCTAAGAAGTATATCAAATAATTTGTTTAAAATTTTTCAGATAATTTTTAAAATATATTACCTAATTCTTGAACTAGAAACACGCTGTATTTCTATCTATACATAAATATTACCGTCCGATAGGTTCAATAAATAGCACAAAATTTTCCTTTTTTTTTTGCATTAAAACAACTGTTAAATTATTCTAAATGAAGATTGTTTATCTTGTAGTTCAGAAACTGCAGAACGTGTTCAAAAATTATTCTACCAAATTTTAATAACAAATATACATTAGATTTTAGTTTAGGAGGTTCTTCGTCAGCTTAGATTTTAACAAAAGTAAGAAGTCGAGAAAATGACATTTAAATAAGCACTAAAACTTAATTTATGCAAATATTAAAATGAAGGTAACTTCCTAAAATCCAAGCGGTTATATAAACAAAAACAGTTCAGAAGTTTAGAATACTGAATTAACCCTTTGGATACACTTTTTTTTCATTTGGGCCACAATTTTTTGATTAGTTAAAAGCAGTAGATTTTATGCAAAAATTTATTTATTTCATATTATTCATGATATAGATAACTTAGAGTATTAAGTATTACAAAAAAAAAATCAAAAAATACATTACGCTCTGAAACGTATACCTAAAGGGTTAAAACTTTAAAAGTCAATGTAGCATAAATACAGTATTAATAATCAAAGAGAATAATGCGTTTTAAATTTATACTATTCATTTATATTCGTAAATCAAACTCGTATTTTAAAAATATAAATTCTTGGTATAATGTAGTAAAAAGTGGATAGCAATACATAACAAAAACTTTAAAGATTTGTAACTGAAATAATTAATGCGACAAGCGAGCCTGTTTTATTATAAATAATCACGGTGTGCAGGGTTTATCTTTAATTCTAATAAAGATGAAAGACAGACTGTTTGTAGGCAACAAACTGTCTAATCTAGAGCTACCCAATTTGACACAGGTATACTTTGAATTCTGAAAATGTGCACTCTGGGATCATTTTTTTTTTCAGTTTATTCTAATTTAATAATAAGTCGGTTTTGAGCTTTTAGATCATTTCTTCCCCAGAGATAATTATTTTCATGGTATTTTTAAAGTGCAAAATTTTATCTTTCCAAATGTTCTTTTTTTCTGTAGGATATTTTATCTAATTAAAAAAAATGTTTAATGTAGCACTGAAAAATTAGCAAAAGTTAATGAAATTGACAATATCTCTCCCTCCCTGCAAGGTCGCGAATCTAGACCAAGCTTACTGTTCCATTTTTGACATAAACAGACAGGATTTTATTCTCTTTCCCAATTCCCCATTTTTGCTTCGGATGTTCAATGTTACTACCTCAGAACTACAGTTCACCAACCACCGATAAAAGTTTGCTCGAAATTTTTAATTTTTAATAAATAATGGCCCGATTTAAAATGGTCTCTTTCTTGTACAATTTTTTGTATAATTTTCAAATATTTTAAAAGTATTTTAAACGAAAAATACTTCGTAATCATATTAAAAAGTGAAAAGTCATTTTTCTATATGTTGCCTTGTTCAAAGTTTTAAATACAAAGTATCAAATTACATTGAGAGAATCAATTTTTCAACCAACTCAATTATAACATCACAAATGGAATAGAAGCGATTAAAAAAAAATCTGTTTAATATTTTACTAAATTTTCAATCATATAAATGTTTTAACTATGATCTCAATAACTGCAAACGCTTATCTGTTAAATATTGACTTGAATTACAGCAATATTGCATTTTTTTTATTTAAAAAAATTTTTTTTAACTGATTGAATAATGTGAAAGAATTTAAATCAATATCTGAAAAATAACGAAAAAAATGTAAAAAAAGAAATGCTATTTTACATTTATTTTGAACACTGATCAAAGTCTCTTGCTAAAAACTATATTACGAAAATCAATAACAAATAGTGTATAAACAAATAGTGCCGTGGTTTGAGAACCTGATTACAAACAAGCATTGCCAACTACAGAAGATTTCATGTATTTAATATTTCAGTTAAAATTCCAAACCTGATTAAATATACCTTATTAAAGGGTATTTTAAGAATTTGAAAATAAAACAATATTAAACGATCCAAAATTAGTAATAATTTCTAAGGTATAAAATAATTTTAAAAAATATTTTAAAAATTTTAAACAGATAACTCCAAAATTAACCTTTCTAATGTCTATATCTCACTGTTAATACACTTTTTCAATTCCTTTCTCTGATGAATATATGAAAAACTAAGTAGTTATCTGTCTTTTATGCAATCATATTCAAAATTCAAATGCAATTCAAAAAATGTGTAATATTTATTGTTTGGTATTAATTTGGGAATTATATATAGCCTAAGAGTCAAAATACGGTATTAATTGCTAAGACAAATTAAATTTGGATTTCATCCAGAGTATCGATTTATTTATAATTCGGAATTTTTACAAAAAAAATTAATACGTTGGTTAATGGTTAAATTTAACCAATAGCCATTTTCTAAGCAACCGAAAGATAAATGAAAATATGCTATATTTAAATTTAATGCAAAGCATCAGTAGCAGATTACGTCAAATCAGAACAGGTAGGAAGGACCATTAGAATGGAAAGGTGCCGCAGATAAATCGCTTTAAAAATATTATGTCTATTAGCTAAATAAATGAATTGATAATAAAAACAAATTTTATGAATTATAAAATATTAGCACAATATTAACATTTTGTCAAGTATAATTGGCCAAGTTCTTATATGTAGTTCTATGTTTACTTAGTTATTACAATATTTTCAATTGCCAATTTCTTAATATTGTGTACAAACATGAATAAAGTAATAAGACATAATAAATAAATAAATAAACAATTTTCATAAAATTACTAAAATAAAAAAAATCTAAAATAAATAATTAAAATAATGATTAATATAAAATATGTGCTGGAATCTAAAACTAACTTAACCAGTTTCCTAACCGAGTGGCCTCAAAATGTGCACTTCTTATGGTTTCAAAATGTCTCAATCCACCACCGAGAAACATTCTGAAAGAGATTCTTATTAACGTGTATACATTTTATTATGGGAAGGTAAACAATTGGAAATTTTGTGTAACTGAATGGTTCATAGTAACTACATAAGTAGAATCTTAATTACTGCCTCCTCTCTTCTCAAGAAAAGATAGTTTCGAATTATTAGTTTCGAAATGACTTCAAGGAAAGCAGAAGAACAAATCATTTTATTTGTTATCATTTGACCGTAATGACCTTTTCTTCCGCAATCCTGTCTGCTTTTATGAAGAAAATAAAACCGACTAAGGCTGTTTCATAACATCCCACTTGATCCAGTTCACCTTTTTCTGTTCTTTGAAACTAGTTCATCCTGCCATCGTAAATTTCAGCTAAAAGTGTCATCTCTTCAACTAGTTTGGATGTGTAGCTTTCTTTGCAAGGTCCTCACGGTTAATGTGCGTCGCAATTTCAAACAGATATATGAAAATATTTCAATAAAACATTAAAATGTTCCAAAAGGGGGTTTTTTCCCCCCATATTTAACAATCAACCAGGAAGCCATTTGTTTCACCGAGATTAATGGTAAAATTTCAATTACACAATTTCTGTCCCTTGGTTTTAATGGCTTAATGGTTTCCTCAGTAACATATTTTAAAACTTCATATTTTGATAGCTATGTAAATCAATCATACTATGTTAGAAGCTTTACACTGTTCTATTCATTGCACCATTTATTCCCCAATTTTCTGTCTTTATACATATAATTATAATCCAGGAAACAACAACAATGTTTAAAAATTAGCACACTATAAAAAATTTTCACTATTGTTTGATTCTGGAATCGAACTTTAATTGTAAGTACAACAAAATTTCTAAAGTTTTCATAAATGCATCCCTTTTATTTAAACCTATTCAACATTATATTTTGATCATCAACAAATTTTGAATGAAATATTAATTGTCGAGTACATGATTTTATTTAAACCTCTCAACTTAACAATTTCTTGGAAAAACGCAAACGATAATTTAATAAAACTTTTTACGATTTCTTTTTTCTTTTCTTTTTTGTAAATATTAATTTTATTTAAATTCTTTTCTTATAACTATGAGTGTTATTTTGTCACAAAAGCAAATTTGCCTAGTTCCATATCAATTTTACGGATTAAAGCAATCTGACGTTCCAGCATTTTGTTAAATAGAAAAGTTTTATTTATAATATTTTGTCGATAATATATATCGATGCAACATTAATAATCACAATGATGAAAATGATTTCAGTTTCAATTTTACAGTGCAATATGTTTTTTTGTAAAATACGCTTACTTTAATTAACTAAAAACAATTATCCAGTAATATTTTCGGAAGTTATCGTGGGAAAATGTCAAAACTTTACCCAATTTTTAAACAGTTTAAATTAATTTTTTTTAAACGAAACAGTGCACATTCCCACATTTCAAAGTGTATATGTGGAAAGTTTGATAGCTTTAGATTAAGCGATCGGCATGTAGAGCATCGATACACGCATTCAACATTGTTAATAGTAGATACGAGAAATGGCATAATAATATGCAATATGGGAAAGGTGGGGGGGGGGGGCAACATAACCATTATCGGTCTGAAAATATATTTATTTAAATGTTATCTTGCCATGAGTATTAATTGATTATGAGCAAAAATTCAGGATATTCAGTGCTAGTTTCCTGCTTATTAATTCATTTCGTAGTTATTTTTCATGAAATAGCAACCGGATTTCACCACATTATTGTAGTTACACTATTTGGTTAACAAATAGTTTCACCTTTATTTGCATAATATAATGAACTCTCAGTAAGGAAAATTCAACCATTATTACGAAATAAATCATAGAACTGACTATATCTATCAGACTCCAATCATTAACTATCATTGAGTAATGCCATTACGAAACGAGAATGCAGTATTTTCCGCTTCGAACTAATGTGCAGACAGATACAATGGCAATCACCTATACAAGATCTTATAGATGATAATTGATTAAAATCATCCCTTTTAACTTTTGTTCATATGAAGTCAAAAAGGGAAAATAAAAATTGAATTTAGGATCATTTCACTCTAATTGTTATTTTTTAAATAAATGATTACGCTGTAATCGTTAAAAAGAAATCCACCTACGGATTTTGGTAAATCTATGTGTTCAGATCCCTCCCCCTGAGTCCAAAAGCAAACACTTTATAATTATGTCTGCCTATCTTTGAGTCAAATTACTCAAAAATGCCATGATTTAGATAAACAAAATTTATCACTCAATCTTGTAAGAAAAGTTGTATATCTTGATAAAATTTTCGATTCAATAGGTGGAAAGGAATGCATACTCGGTTTTCTGTATTATATAATAAGGCTCAAAGCATGTCATACATCGTCATTGCATGGAAATTGGGGGAAGACCACTCATGCTTGCGGACTGTGGTGATCTTCAGGGGTTTGTCGCTTCCTTTCCTACAGTACCTGCTCCCGCTTATATTTAGATATTTCAGAGGGTGATAGAATAGAAGAGAGTATATTACATAAGTGTTCGAAAAAATCGACAGAGTAATAATGCTGATTGTAATAGGCAGGCTGTATTTACTGTAAGCATTTAATTTATGATGCACTGGTCAGCAACAATAAAACTTAATTCTTTTATAATGATAGGGAAATGAAACATGCAATGTTCAATCAATAATTCTCCACTATAAAGCACTCGAAGATTTAAAAAAGGTTAAAAATTCATTACTGTTAGAAAATTAAAGGGATTTTTATATTGCACATATTAAATTTCATCTTATAAATTGGCAAATACAAATAATTAAATTTGGCATATAAAATAATTAATGTGAATAATTAATCTATTTCTATAATAATTAATTAAAACTAAAGGATATTAGGAGATAAGGGTGATTGAAAAGAGTGAGCTTGTAACAATTAACTGGAATAAATTATAACCTTTGGAGATTTACATTATTCAAGCTTGATTAATTCTTGAATTATAAGTTTTTATTCATTAATTTATTTTTAATGGACCTTTTTTTATGTAAGTAAAATTGTCAGAATTTATTATTTGTGAAATTATCACAACCGGCAGGTATTATAATGGTCTTGCCGAACCTTGGTATTATAAATCATTACTTTTTTATAACTTCATCAGTTATGAGCCCCTTACTTAATACTCTATAGTTTAAATGTTTATTATAAATAAAACAAAACAAAAATTGGAAATTTTTAGCTCCAATGTTGGGCATATACACTTTCAATTAAACACTATGTGCATATATTCTTTTTTTTTTCCCAGAAGATTCTAAAATGCAATTTTACATTTTTAAATCTATAAAAGTTAACGGATAATTTAAATACAAAACAATTAGTTTTATTTATTTTTTTTCATAGAAGAAAATGAGTTGAAATTCATCAAACATCTGACGGTTGCTTTTCAATTTAATTAAGCAATAAGAAAAAAGAAACTGCCAGCAGATTTCATGGCGGCAGCCAATATTTAATTTAATGTGTCAATATATATTTAGATTGGGGAAAGCGGCTCACAATACTAGAGAGTAAATTCTATTCGCGATTCATGATATATGAGCTCGCAACACATGAATGTCATTTAATACACAAATTTTATTGTGTCGGCATTCTTCAAATAGCTGAAAGCAGTAAGTATTTTTTTTTTTTTTTTTTTTTTTTTGTGAATTCGATGGGAAGAGGATGCGAGAAGTCGTATTATATAATCGAAACAACACAAATTAATCGACTTAGATTGCAAATGAATAAAACAAATACGGCCAACAATTTTTTTAACCGAAAAAAATTCGATGAACATTCATAGAATCCAAAACGCAAGATTTCGATATAAATTTTAAAGCTTATAATTTGTATACATAAACTTTCTTCATCAGTACAGGTGGAGAAAAAACTGAGGAGGCAATTCTTGTATTCACTACAGAAATCTTTTTTAAATTTTTCTTACGAAACTATGAAATATAAGAAGAATTTTAATAGTTATTTTTTAATTAATTAAAAATTATATTTCCTTTGCAGATGCGAGATGAAGCACAAGCAAATAGCATAACAATGCTTAAAGTTTATTTAGTGAACTGAACATTTTAAAAGAATGGGAAATAGATATTTAAATAGGATTTCTTTTATCTCATTGATACTGAAAAATATTTTTTTTACTTAGAAAAATTAATTTGAGGTTTCAGTTCATTCAAATTAATTCAAAACTTGGCCGATGGAAACTGAAATTCACTATTGAAAATGGCTACCTTTATACTCCGTATTGTAAACAAACGTTTAGGTTGTCACTCACAATTTTTAACTGTATTTCAAATAATTTTATTAACATATGGAGAGAATCACTTTCTGCGGTTTTTAAAAATCCTTTGGAACAATCAACATTTTAAAACTCTTTTCATCTAAATTAAAATTTAAGTTTTTGAGGATGGCAAAAAATTTATATATTATAGCATTTCATATATTTTGCATTGAAAGTAAATTATGTATTATTTCTGAAAAGGCGTTGGGATTCAGTCAATTGCAGATATTAAATAGATCGTTAGTTTTCTTGCATAAGATAAATTTAATTTTTTTCTGAAAGCAGGCTGAGGTATAAGGAAAATTGAAAAACAATTGTGTGCAAATTAATTAAATCGCTAATTTTTCATTAGTGACAAACGGAATTTCATTAACAAACATGAAATTCTATATCAAGTAATGGTACGTATAATATATCAAGATATTGTGTAACAAATCCTTTTTCCTTAAACGCGATTTCCAAGTCAAAATACTATAACTAATTTTGACATAGTCGATTGGCAAGTTCCAATGAACTTCGCGAATCCTGCCAAGTGCCCAACCAGTTATTTCTTACTTCTTGAATCCCAAATTAAGAATGTCACTTGTTTCGAAACTATAAAAAGTTCCGCCAAAAATCTAAATAGCTCTTTCCATGTTTCCTCTTCAACCGTGATAATTGCAACCACGCGACCAACATTTACAAAAAGATCATGTATTTGAATCACCAACACTTATGCTAAAAAAATTCAGTATCTTCAATGCACTAAATTTGATAACTCAATCTACAATAAAAATTTTCAATGTAACGACTACCTTTACATCAAGAAAATAAAACGTCCACAGTATTAACAGTAACAATGAAAACGATGTATTAATAAGTGTTATTGATCAAGATTTTAAAATCAAGTTGATACCGATTGCATAGGAAACGAAGTTCATATACAAGGTAATCTATGAATAATCATTCAGGAGACTGATTAATATGAAATTATGAATACAGTGGTGGAAAATACTTTGAAACCACCATTAAACTTTTTTTTTTTTTTGCATTCAAAAATGCATTTTTTTTTTTTTTTTTGTAATTTACATTTACATTTATATATAAAATGTAATAAATAAAAAAAATGAATTTAGAATTTAAAATACGTTTATTGTATCTATAAAGGAAAAATGTGTAATGTAATGAAATGGAAAAAACTTTGAGACCAGTTTTAAAGAGTGATTGTTTGCATAATGAGATGACGTAACTTTTGCACGATTTTGTGTGAGACAGTTGTGAGATTGAAAAGAAACACTTTCTAATCATTTCTTTCAGTGTTGAAGCAACTGAGACTATGGATAGCGGAAAATTACTGACTGAAATTGAAAAAGGGAAAATCTTAGCATTTCGCGGAAGCGGAATGAGTGAAAGGCAAATTGCTAGCAAAATCAAGAGGTCTAAAACTGTGGTTCATCATTTTCTCTCAGATCCATGCAGATATGGTACAAAAAATAGAGGAGGAAGGCCATCAAAACTGTCAACCAGAATGAAAAGAAGTGTTATAAGGATGTTTGTTAAAGACAATGCACATTCTGCAGCAATAAAATCGACACTTAAGCTTCCAGTTACGGCTAGAACAGTTAGAAATATTCTGAGTAATACGGAAAACATCAAATATGCAAAATTCAAAAGTAAACCCAGACTTGAAAAACGTCATATTGCAGCAAGATTGAACTTTGCAACATCTAATGTTTTAAAACCCAACTTGTGGCGAAAAATATTGTTCACGGATGAAAAAAAAATTTAACCTAGATGGACCTGATGGTTTAAGAAAGAATTGGCATGATTTGAGACAGGATGCTACGCATTTTTCAAAGCGAATTCAAGGGGGTGGATCCGTCATGGTTTGGGCAGGTTTCAGTGCTAGAGGTAAGACTGATATTGTGTTCACTAAAGGTAATATGAACTCTTTTGACTATCAAGATATACTGGCGAACAATTTTGTTCCATTAAGAGATAAACTTATGAATCAAAATTTGATTTTGTTACAAGATAATGCGTCAGTGCACAAGTCTGCTTCAACTATTGCTTGGCTAACTGAAAATAATATACGTTTTATGGATTTTCCGGTTAAAAGTCCAGACCTCAACCCCTTAGAGAACATGTGGGATATCCTTGCAAGCATGGTGTATGAAAATGGTAAACAATATTATTCTGTGTCTGAACTCGGAGCTGCTATTTTAAAAGCATATGATAAAATACCGATTCTAACATGTAAAAACCTAGCAAAATCCTTCCAGAATCGTCTTTTAGAAGTAATTCGTGTGAAAGGAAAACACACGAAGTACTAAAAATTGTAATGCTATACATTTAATTAATATTTAACTTTGTGGTCTCAAAGTTTTTTCCACCCTTTTATGTTATGAAAAAAAATCATTTGAGTATAATATATAATTACATTAATTTCTTTATAAAATAATATGAAGAAATTTTTATGTTTTTGTATTGTATATACTATTTAATGTACCTTTTTTATAGTAAAGTTAAAAATTTTCAATTTCACATGTGGTCTCAAAGTTTTTTCCACCACTGTACATTCAGCAAATGATTATATATAAACAAAACGCTAACGTACATGAACAGAAACTACCCTCATTACTTATTGTTAGATGGCAATATTCAAATATAAACAAATCGCTGTACGAAGACATCAGACTTCTTCATTAAACATTCTTACAACTGTGTTTAATCACCGCTTCACTAGTTAATGGAGTCATGTCACCAAAAACTCTATTCTAGTCAGAGGACAGAACATGTAAAAGAGATCAAGAAACCTGCGTCAAACAAAGTTTAATCCAGCATGAAAAGAGGATTAATCGTCGCCAGATGACTAATTTTTATGACTTAACTATGCAAATTGATGGCAATGCCTTCCAAAACTATTATTTTACAAAAATAGCTTTTACATTATTTTAAAATACAAATAGGAACGCACCTTTATAATTATATCAAACTCATTTATGTACAACTTTTTTTCTTTATCTTAAATTTAAAAAAAAAAGATTTAATGCAATACACAATGTGTAACTATTTTAAATTTTACTGACTTATGCTGCTTGTAAAACAAGGCTTTGCTAGTAACCCTTTAAACAAAGTAAAAAATCCGGTTTTCTGTTTATTCGCTCATAATTATGCTAGTTGAACAAAATACCAAACATGGCAATTAAAAGCATCTGTAACTATGTTTTTATGCTATGGTGAAATTCTTCCATCATAACATACATACTTTTACTAATTTAAAATTAGAATTTAAAAAAATTGCTTTCTAGGATTTTCACTTCCACTATAATTTGCAACCACAGTAATTAATAGTAGATTTTTTATTTAAACTAACTTTTTTTCAGTGATATCAAACAAGGTCAGATTCTACAAAAAATACATTCCACAATCATGATTTAATAACCTAAAAACCCTGTAACCTATGCGAACCATCTGGTCATCAAAAGTAGCTAGTTTTATAAAATGCTTGAAGAACAAACTTAAGAGATATAAAAATTATATTACCGTTATCTTACGAAGTGTAAAATGTAACCAATCCATTATTCGGGAAATAGAAAATATCTAAATTAAAGCAGATTAGAGATTTATAAATTCTTTACCTAACTATAATTCTAAAATGCAGTTTCAATGCCTATCTCACACTGAAAATCATTTCAAGCAACTACAATTTAATGGCTTATTTTCCAAAGTTTTAAACATTTACTCTCTCAAGATTCTTTTCAAAGTAAACTTCCAAAATTTCAAAATAAACTCCAAAATAAGTAATAAGTAAACAAAACAAAAAAGAAAAAAAATCAAAAACCTACATCATTATTTCCCACAAGGAAATAATTTAGAAAACCCTCAGGTCACATAAAAAAGAAATAAAATGGGAAATAATCTACATAATATTGAATGCCATTCGTTGAAAATACTTATTCACTTCGAAAAATTCTTTTTGCGTCACTGTTTTCAAAGAAAGAAAAAAACATTATCCGCGTTTTAAACGAACGTATTAAAAGAAAAGAAAAAGGAGGAAGAAAGGTGAAAAGAAGAAACAAGAATTTGAAATGAACAATATCATACTATTATTCACTGAGAATTTCGAAAATCATTCGAGATAACAGTCAGCAGCCCATAGTCCTAACCGTCACTAGCTTTTCAGAAAAAACGTTTCGAAAAAGAAAGAAAAGCGAGGGTCTAAACGATTCAATTTGGGTGCTTGTTCCGAAAGCAGGAGTCAAGACGCCATCCCCCCTCCCCTTCCCAATAGGTGGATTAACCAACGATAAGGCAATTTATCAGACTTGGGTCGTGAGATCAATACTAACCAGCTTTCTTATCGCTTCGTCGAAGCCGGACTTCAAGTGTTAATTAAATTGATTAATGTGAGAGCGGAACAATCATCATATAAGAAGGCACTTTTACGGTTATTGCACATCATGGAAAAAGAAGAGCCAAACTCATATTAAGTATAATTACTGGGGAAAGACAATGGCTATCATTATGAAAGAATTTTAGTGGAATAATATCACTAACAATAAAAAAATTAGCGTGGGAAACGTAAAATCCAGATTAAGTATTTGTCACTAGATTATAAACATATTGATACACACACACAAAAAAAAAATTTTAATGTTTTATATCGCTATATTTTCAAGTGCAATAATCATCTGCAATATCCTGCAACTAAAGTATATGAGCTTGCAAATCTTCCCAAAATATATTTGTGCTGGATTTATTTTTTCCTTCCCCATTCCTTTTCTTTTTTCTTTCCTATTATTTCAGTTTCGCGTTTACATTTTTTGAACAAAACATGGTCTCACACATCTGAATAAATTTGGTCCAAATAATGGAAATAAGTATATTGACCAAAAAGGCAAGTACAAAAATGCCTCATTTTATATTAAACTAACCGCCTCTAACGACCAGCTGGTTGATTAGGATAAATGCTCGTTAAAATTTTCAATTAAATATTTTATGTAACTTGGTCTTTTAACAACTTCTTAAGCAAAACATTTTTATTTATATTTTGATAATCATATGGCTCATACTATTAAAAAAAATTTGCGTTGTTATATTCACTGTATTATATATCTCACTAATTTTCTCTCTTAAAATTTGTACCTTAAATTGAAGCGAAAGTAACCAAACTTCAATTAATGAGAAAAAAAATTTTGCAGAAAACAGAATCGTTCAGCACTGAAGTCTTATGTGCCATACAGAATTTTTTTTTTTATAATACATATAATATCTCAAAGAATTATTCAATAAAAATTACTTTGATTGATCATATAATTCAGTTTTTAGTTTTACTTTCAAAAGAATTTTTAAGATGTAAATAATGCTTAATTTTGTTTCAACCAACAAATATATTTTTGAAAAAATTAAGAGGTCTAAATCTTATAGTCCCTTGGTCCTATGGAATTATATTCAATGAAATATTAACAAAAAAAAAAAGTTAGAAATACATAAGTTTTGTTTACCTGGCTTTTTTAGAGTTTATAAAAACTAATAATTAAGGTAAACAATTAAAAATCGCTTCCAATAAAATTGTAAACTGCGTGATGAATAAAAAAAATTAAAAAATCGCCGTTATAATAAAATCTTAAAATCTCCGAATTTTTATATCATTTTCAAAAATTTGGGAAAATAAAAAATCGTTCTGAAAGCTGATGTTACAACATCACATTCTAGTATATTAAAATTTGTTGGAAATGTTGAAAAACAAATAATCAATGAGTTTGCAAAAATCCGAGATAGCAGAATTTGCAATTTTAAATAATAGATCACACTAGACGAGACTATTTGATATAGATAGTGAAATCAGAGTTTCGACATAAACAGTTTTATCAGTCTATAATTTAAACCAAGAGTTTTCTTTCAACTTGACGTTAAACCTCACAATTCGATTCGAATCGAATTTGAATCAACTAATGAAAAATATTTTTCATGTAACTTCCTATGTTTTATTTTGATATGCCAATTAACAAAATATTTATAATCAGCTAAATTATCGAATCTACAATATTCATCTGCATAATGATCTTTAAGAATTTAAAGATCATTAAGAATTCAAATAAAATCACAGAAATAATTTTTACCGTAAATTTAGGTACTATTCGTTTCAGTATTTTGAGACAACCACTTTTCGATGATTCTGTCTTCGAAAATTTTTAAAGGGAGAGAAGCGGAAGGATGAGCCCATTTCCGGAAGTCTTCGTCATTCTTTGACCTTGATTTTCGCCCTAGTAGATGCTTTTTTTGTTCATTTTTTTTTTCAAGCTTGTATGTGAATAACATGCCGTTTTTGGCCGTATTATTTTAATTCAGTCTTCTAGTAATCCGAGTTTATTTTACTGTTAAATGTGAACATTTCCTTTCATCTTTCCACTCACCCTTATTTTTGACGAATTAAACCCATCCTAACGCATGCGCTAAAGCTCAGAAGGTTTTAGAATCCGTTGTCAAGCAATAGCTTCTGATAAGAATACAGAACAGAAAGAGACAGAAATAGTCGGCATTTAATTTTTATCATCGAACTGTTTGTTTTTGTTTGTAATTATGGCACTTGCCACGGACAAGCCCCGCCGTCAGAGACAGCCGAGTTTAAGCCTGAGGGGGTGCGTCTCTTGTTTCTATAGTAGCGCCAACTAGGGCCAAGAGAACGACTTAGCTACTCACGTATCACTCATTCGCTTGCACAACCTCTTTTTACAGGAGGGCACATTCACACATCTCACAGAAAGAACAACCATGCCCAAACCGGGACTCGAACCCGGGACGCCCAGATCACGAGGAAGACGCGCTACCCCTATGCCAGGACGCCGGCTTATCATTGAACTAGTTGATATATAAGGCTTCTCTAGGGATACAAATCCTTTCATGTATAATATTTTTAAAGTGAAAACTACTTTTTATATAATATTATAATATACAAAATCCTTTTATCGTCTAAATTCTTTATTATCAGCTTTCAATTGATTTTAGAATATCAGTTGAATTAAACAACTTTTATTAATATTCGCACTGCAAATTTTATTTACAAAAGCTGATATAGAAACCAATGGGAGTGGTCTTCCCATAACTTTCTCAACTATCTCTAATAAAGATGTCATCCCAGAAAACAACATGCACGGATGGCATGGATGCAATAGTTTCGAAATATTAACCTTTGGTGTGAATTCAGCATTAGCGAGATTTTTGGCGATTAATCCCTAGCATGGATAAAATAGAGCCCGAAAATCGAATTTGTGCTTTAGAAATTCTCCCTGACCAATTGAAATAAACATTCGGCAAAAAAACTGCACTTGTGGTCACAAATCAAATTTGATATATTTAAGTCACTGCATTTTTGAATTATCGCTTTACATGCTTCTGAAACCGTGAAACAATCAAAAATTGAATGGTGATGTTAATATTATGGTTAACACTATAGATGTTAAATCAGTGTACCGCATTTTATATATTTAGTTCTCTTCCTTTTGCAATTATCATGTTAACGGATGGCCGGATTTCCTCAGAACGGATTTTGCACAGAATCGGATAGAAACCCGCAAATTTGGTATAAAGACCATATACCAAATTTCATGCATCTAGCTTGCAGGGTTTGAGTTAATTTCTGTTACAGACAGACATTTTCAAAAAATGTGTTTCTCAAACCCAGGAAAATCTAAAACATGAAGATCCGTTAAAATTTCCAATTCGAATTTTTTGACAATTACAATATTTTCTCTATATTACATAAGCGAAAAAGTAAAAGGTTAACTCCATTTCGACGATCGGGTTATTAGTTTTAAGAATGGTTAAATCACTACTTTAAGGTTAATAAAAGCACTGTCAAAAGACCTATTTAAATAAAAGAAAAATATATATACAGTCGCTCCAAGCCAAACTCGGACACCATAGAAAAAAATTTTGTTTTGCAGAAATACTTTGACTAAAAGGAATTCAAAAAAAGTAAAGATGGTTTTCTAATAGTGAATTTATTGCTCTATTAAAAACAAACCAAATAACGCTAATTCATAAATTATAATGACAAATTTAGAGATAAAAATAAAATTGCGGAAGAAAGAGAGCTCAAGCCAAACTCGGACATCTGACAATAAAGCGCCAAATAATTGCAATTCTGAGTGAAAATTGTAGACAACCTCATGAAAAACATTGCAGTTGTTCAGCAGAATTCTCGATTTGACGTTTTTTCATTTATTGCAGAAAAAAACTTAATTTATTGAAAATGTCAAGGCAAAGGGGCCAAACGAGCATAGAGTTAAGGAAATTGATTATTAAGCACACTGAAGGTGGAAAGTCTGTGCGAGAAATATCGGAGATTGTCAAAAGAAGTTATTCCACGGTTCATGACATCATAAAACGCTACAAAACCAATAATCAGGTGGAAAATAAGCCTAAAAAAAGCCCATAACAAGATTTTCACCGCAGCAGATGAGCGATATTTAGTGAGAAAAGTGAAAGTAAATCCCTTCTTTAGCGCTCCAAAGCTAGCTATTATTGCTGAAAATGAATTAGGGAAAAAAGCTAGTCCATCAACAATTAGAAATGTGCTCCATAAGAAAAATTTTCAATGGAAGAAAAGCCAGACAAGCCTTTCATAAGTAAGCGAAATCAAAAAGTAAGACGTGAATTCGCAAAGGAGCATGAAAACAAGGATTTTTCTTACTGGAAACAAGTATTATTCACTGACGAGAGCAAATTCAATATATTTGGATTAGATGGCAAGCCATATGTTTGGAGAAAATCGAATGGGGAATTGCGTAGAAAAAACTTGAAACCAACTGTGAAGCATGGTGGCGGATCAGTAATGGCCTGGGGATCATTTTCAGCTGCTGGCCCAGGAACTTTGCATTTCATTGAAGGGAGAATGGATCAGAATGTATACCTTGACATTTTAAAAACAAATTTGCCACTATATGTGCAAAAACTTTCGTTTGGCAATAATTGGAGATTTTATCAGGATAATGATCCCAAGCATAAAGCTTATAGAGTGCGTTCCTTGCTCCTATATAATTGTCCTCACATCATGGAAACACCACCCCAAAGCCCAGTCATAAATCCCATCGAGAATTTGTGGAATCATCTTAACAAAAAAGTCAAAAAACAAAAAGGGAACACGCTGTTTCAAGTAAAACTGAGTTGAAAAGAGTATTATTGCAAGAATGGGACAATATTCAGCCTAATTTTTGTGAAAAATTGGTGCAATCTATACCTAAACGCCTTAAAATACTTATAAAAAACAAAGGATTATATACAAAATATTAATTCATTTGAAATATTAACTAGTTTTAAAAATCTTCTTAGCCGTCCGAGTTTGGCTTGTGCGTTAATTTTTGTTTTGTTTTGTTTTTTACCATAATTTCTGGTTACAATGTAATAATTAATATGTTTTGTTATCTGTTTTTAATACTGCAATAAATATATTATTAAAAATGCATTTAATTATTTTGCTAATCATTTTTATTTAAATTTCTTTTACTTAATTAGTAGATTTTCTTTGATGTCCGAGTTTGGCTTGGAGCGACTGTATATTATACAGGTATAGGGCAAAATAATAAGAACACCCATTTAAAAATGAGTCTTCCTTCGATCGTCCAATAAAAGGCTGCCTCGTGTTGCAACAGTGGGCCACCTAGTGATGGCGAAATGGAAGATATTAATCAAGCTTTTGGTAGTGTAAGAGTTGCATGAAAAAATTCTGTATCTAGCAAAGCGTGATTATGTCCGATCTCTCCGACATGAAAAAGGGCATGATAATTGGAGCTTCCTCGCTGGAGTGTCTGTGTCCAGAACAGCCAACCTTGCGGGTGTTTCAAGGACCAACACAAACCCGAGTAAGGTGTCTCCTGCGAAGCACAACAATGGTCGAAAGTCGAAATGGAAAGACCTTGAGAGATGGGATAGTCGCCCCAAATCGCAAGAATCACCGGCAGAAGCATTTCATGTTGACCGCCTGGTTCCGACAGTGGAACGTGGAGGGGGTTCTGTGATGGTGTGGGATGCTATATCTCCCCTTGGATCGGGGTCTCTTGTTGTCTTGAGGGGGGATGATCACAGGAGACCATTATCGAAGTATTCTCGCAGATCATCTTCCCTATGCTTCAAACTCTCTTTCCAGGTAAAACATTCTGTGCTCCAAGATGACAATGCCCCTGTTCACATGTCTTGCTGTGATCAAACATGGTTACATGAGCATGATGATGAAGCCGGACATTTAACCTGGCGTCCTCAGTCCCCTGATCTCAATACCATTGCGCCTTTGTGGGGTTTTTTAGAAAACAAATTCTGCGCTCGTTTTCCACCCGCACGCACACTATCTGAATTCGAGATGGCACTTCACACGGAATGGGAGCGAATTCCGATGAAATTTGTTCAAGACCTTTATTTGTCAATCCCACGTTGAATGCAAACTATCATTCAGGCCAATGGTGGCCAAACCCGTTACTAATTAAAAATTTTCATTTTTTCACAGGTGCTCCTATTATTTTGTCCTATACCAGTATTATATATATATATATAGTTGAATAGTGCAAAATGAAAAACAATGTTTGCTAATTTTTGTACTTTGAAAAGTTGAAAGTTTTCTTTCTCGTATCTTATGTAATAAGTGGGTAAAATTTGGATAAATATGTATCAATGTACTAAGAGTGTCATTGTGTTAAATGCGTATTAATATATATATATATATATATATATATATATATATATATATATATATAACCACGATAACTTGTTTATATGAAGACTTATTTTTATTTGGATTTATAGAATTACTTTACAAGAAAAATTCAATCTCAAATTAAGGATTAAAACGCACAACTACAGCTGTGTGATACTAGTAATTATTATTGTATTTCCATGAATGAATTTTTTAAAAGAAGAGGGATATTCAAATCTCGAATGTTTCCAAACGCGTTGCAACGGTTTCTTTTTTCTTCTTTTTTTTAATTAGTAAACTTTTTAAAAATAATTAGAGTAAAAGGTACATAAGCAAGATTTCAATATACAAAATTGGCATTAAAACTAGATTTCTTTTTCCGATGGGCAATACTACTGGCAACATTCACCGTTTCTGCCTTCTGTCTCAGATATCAATTAATATTTAAATATGATTCAGCGCTTTTACAAACTAAGAAAATATAGTCAGTTTGTTATTAGAAAAAAGGAAGATTTATTTAAAGCCATTTCCATTAGTAGCTATAGTATTTACCTATCAAGCAGAAAATTAATTCCATAATGAAAAGTCTGGTTATTTAGATGCAATCCCGTCGAATTTTGATTGATAGAGGATTATTTGCACCAAGCAAAACAAATGGAAATCGGAAGAGAGAATAATTGAAATACGGCGAGTAGGAGCCACGAAGAATTTCTACGCATGTGCAAAAGATCTTACAGCTTTGTTTCAACACTGATGAACCTATTCCAGGACGCATCTATTCCTTTAAGGATAATCGCAATTAATCAATGTTTCACCTCTAGTTAGAATTCGTTGTAAAAAAAGAAAAAGGAATCTTTTTAGCCTTTGAAATATCAGTTTACATCTACTTCTTGACATTTCTTTCAATCATTATATAAAACAAAAACCAAACTTTTCGAGGGTTTTTTTTTTTATGAAATTTTATTAGACGTTGCAAAAATATATCTTGGAGTGCGTGTGTGTGTGTGCGCGCGCACGTGCTTTATTAATCTTTTTAATATATACCACTTAAAATGCTTTTAAACAAGTAATAACACTTTTTAAAAGTTGCAATCCACAGAATATATCAATTAATAGTTTCCAATAGACAATGGTTCGCTTTTAAAGCAATTCCCGATACCATAAAATAACAACACTTCTTCCAAATGTAGTTAATTCCGCATAAAACTCAAACGAATTTTGGAGCTAAAAATAATTAGTGTTTACACTTTTGACGGATGTCACGTACTAGTAAAAGTGGATGTCAAATACAAGAGTTTCCGAGATTCACTTGAATACAAGCAGTATTTTGACGACGTTATTAAAAATGAACAGTATCATATTTTTTCGCTCAATATTATTATTAAAGCTGAAGTTGTTCTCTGAACGACTGTATCAGATTTTTCTATATAAAGAACATGTTATATAACATTTAGCTAAAAATAATTTCGTTAAACTGATATTAAAAGATGAATTTATGAAAGATGTCGAGAAACTCTGAACAGCTTAAAAAATTACATTTATCACGTAAACGTTTTTCTTTCTCTTTCATAATTTTGATACTTTCTAGTGGAGCCTTTGGAATCTTATCTGAAGAAAACAATTTTCAGTCTCTCAAAATTTAATAAAATTATCTATATTCAATGACATCAGTTACAAAGTAGACATTTTTTTAAATATAATAATGCTTTTAGATTGGCATATTCTCCAAATTGCCTGATTCCATATGGTTGAGGGAGAAAAAATTGATCGGAATAGTCTGCAGAGCAGATAATTGAACTTTCAAATTTGGCATGTAGATACCTATTAGAAAGTTGGTTCTCATCAAAAAAGGCTTTTCATAATTTTAATTTTTTTTCCCTAATTAAAAAAATAACTGGGTTTTTTTTTTTATGTCAAATGGATTTTGGTCAAAATTTAATATACCTCTACAAATAATCTGTATAACTAAAAACATTTTATCCAATCTCTTGAACTGTAATGTTAAAATAACACAATCACACAGACACATAGATATTCACACATTTTTTTCGGCATCAGATAGGCTCAACAAAATGTAAGTATTTTGTGGTATTTTATGACATTTATAATATTTTAATACGCTAAAAAGGAATTAATTGTTAATATGGATATCTTTTATATATCTATGGATATATAAAAGATGGATTAGCCTGGTTTCTTTATCTTAGACAGCTATGGATAAAACAAATACAGATACTGCATTTACGGATAAAACGCTGTTATGAAAATACTGTACTTTCTGATCTACATAATTTTCCATACACAAGAATAACTCCGTGGTCCTTGACATGAATGCTGACATTTCGATTTACTTTCTTTACTTTTCTTAGACAAAATAAATTAAGCATTATACAGTTTACATTTATCAGCAATACATTTAACCCCTTAACCGGTTAGACCACATACCGTACGTACAATCGATTTGCTGCATTTTTACACTTTCAAAAAGCTATCAAACCATTCATAAATGTTATGATTAAACACCAACATTAGGCGGAATACACAAAAGTCTCAAATATTTGATAGATTTCCATTTAAATCAATACGACAAAAAAAATTTCCAAATAAAAGATGCCATCTAATTAGATAACCGAAAAAAGAAGCCAGTTAGGGAGCTAAGAAGTTTCACTTCGTTATCAATGCAGATTGCATTTTCAGAAGATGTTGAGTGCTGAATGATCTAAGCATTTTATCATTATCTGCTAATTTTAAATGAATAGGACAGAAATTCGAGTGTATTCGAGCTGCCAACGGATTCTAAAACCCACCGGGGTTTTGCGCATGCATTAGGATGGGTTTAATTCGGCAAAATAGGGGTGGGAGGAGATACCTACATTTAACAATAAAGTAAATTCCGGAAATGGCGCACCCCTTAGTGAGATAGAACCGCCGAAAAGTGGTCATCACTGAAACGAAGTGTAAGCAAAAACCTGCTCCCCAAATCTCTGATGATTCATTTCACAGTGTTTTCAGACATAAAGGAAAAATATAGCTATTTTTCTATAACTCTGATTTTGCTAGAAAATTCTATCCTTTCTAAGGATTCTTCATATCGTAAAGATGGCTTCAGAAGCCCTTTGTCTAAAAATGTGCAGATACGTTGCAAATGATTTGGACATGTCTGATACCATTACATATCTTTAAACCAAGTAAGAAATAGAAATGAATTAAAAACACAAGTCATTAATAAAAAAAACAGACTTTTAACTTAATTCTTTACTTTTACTTTTAAATTATTTCTTTACTTTTACTTTTAAAGTGCATATCGTTTTCCTCTATACTTTAATGGTATATCTTTATTAGAATCGTGTTTCTTTATTACGAGTTATTAAACGTTAAGACTCCTAATAGTAACATTTCAATTTTTAAACATGGTCAGATAATAGAGGTAAAACCGGATAGCTGGCATCAGATTCTTCAAACATTCACGCGACATGAATGTAAAAAAAGACATACGAAATTTAATATTTTTTTAATATTTAATAAGTTTGGATACTTTTTTCATAAAAATTTTTATTTGAAGAAAAGAGCTAAGGAAAGCCAAAATTTCACAATATAGTTTTTTTCTTTTCATCAAACATAAAATTTTAAATCATAGAAAATATCATTAAATGAAATAGAAGTCAGTATCTGAAATCATTTTAAATGGAGATCAAATACCAAATGTTACACAGAAAAATTAACTATAAGTAGTTAGTAACATTCAATTTCAAAATCTAAAGAAGAAAAGCATTACATTTCAAAATCTAAAGCACAGGTGCTATACCTGGAAATAATCACTTCCAAAATAAAAAAATAAAATGCTTTTTTTTTTATCCCAGTCATTTTTTACTTTATCCAAGAACAATAATGGCAGACAAAACACAATCTGTCACAACTTTTAATCACAATCAATCTAAGAATAAATATTACCCATGTTTGCGAATCAATTACAATGCAAGAAATTTTGTGACAGAAACAATCTGGACTTCTATGTTTAACAACAAACGCTGACATATGAATTGATAAGAGATAGAAAATACGTTCCGCGTTATTTATTGTTACACCTTATCTTACATTTCAAAACCGTATCAGCTTGTACGAAAAATAAAGCTTATAGTTCAAGGAACTCACAAATTACAACCCTTTATCAATATATACTTTCAAGGGCTGATATATCTTTTACTAATTATTGTGCTGTTTCTGAGCGAGACCTAGATTGGGAACAGCACGACTCCTGACCTCATAAACACAATATAAAGAAAAATACACCATAATTCAATTAGTCTTTCAAGGCCATTTCTTTGCACATGTAACAAAGAGGAATGGCATGATAACTTTCGGAATTTTTAATCCCTGCATGGAGTAGGTTAAAGAAAGAAGGAAAAAAAAGTTGACAAGCCGGAAGTTGGGAGAGGAGGAGCATGTGAAAATATACGTGACTTCCGGTTGGCCCGTTTTCCCCCCTCCCTTATTCTTTTGAAATCATGTGGGAAAATGTAAACTTTTTCACTTACCTGCAGATGTCAAGGATCATATTTGAAAAAGAACGGAATAAAAATTCTCAGAGAATAATAAAAGCACAATCAAATTCAGAAATGAATATGAAACCAAAATATTTAACTATTCTGCTTTTGCTCAGGTAAATAAATAAAAATCTAATTAATTGAAATTAAATTTTTACTCATGGTTATCCAAAAAAAGAAAACTAATTGCCTAATTCATCAATAAAATTTTCATCCATTCAGTCTTAGCTTTAATATCTTTTCAAAGAAAAAAAAAAATTCTTTATTCAAGATATTATTGAAAAAAAAGAAGTTGCAAATAACATTATTATCTAATAATTATCTTATAACCGATAACTTGATAACCACTGCTGAAACAAACTCCGTTGTCATTTTCCATTAATTCTATTCCATAATACGAATTACATATAGGATTATGATTATTACCGAATATATTATATCGTTTACTGTAAAAACAAATGTATTAAAAGTTTTCTATGCATGGAAAATAAAATAATTTATTATTTATAAGTAGCTCGTCTTACTAAAGATTAATTTTTAAATTATCATAACTTAAAATACCAAACATGCATCTAATATTTGAACGCCTCAATACAAAAGCAAATCAGAAGCGTATCTTCAAAACAGTTATTGAAGTAACCCCTCAATTAGCTAAATAAAAATTACTTGTTGCTACCCAACTAAAGCATTCTTGTATTATTGATTGAATGTATTTTTAGAATTATGTGAATCTGCATTCATAATTGAAAAGGGCGGAACTGAGACTTCAGTTTCAACGATTGCAATCGATAAATGAAAAGTAAAATACACATGACTAAAAAAAAAAAAAAAAAAAATGCAATTAATAGTAAATTAAAATGGAGAACTCAGTACAATAAAATTAGTTTGGCATGAATGAAATAAGTAGTCATAATTAGAAGACAAGTCAATAGTGGAATAATAGTTTCTGCTTTAAAATAATTAGCTAAATCTGCTTAACTAATAATTAGTATTCATATATATATAAAATAAAATATATGAATACTAATAAGAAACATTACAAGGTGTATATGTACTACAAAAACAATAATAGATAAATTGTATTGTCATGGAAACAGCCAATAAAATTGAAAAAACACAGGAAATACAAATTGCATTAAAAACCGCATACGAAGTCCTCATAAAGTAAATTACAAAACAGTTTCTGCACTGATATATGAAAATAAAAACTATTAAATAATCAAAAATATTTATTTCGAAAGAACTTAACATAACAGTCAAAATGACAATTTTGTATTTATATCATGGGTGTTTAAAAAAAAAAAGATGCATTTTATAAGAAATTTTAAATAAAATTTTCCAAAAATTTGATATAAACTTTCCAATTATGTAACTATTTGGACAAAAATCTTTTAAACGATTTTACTTCAAGCTTTCATCTAGGAAAAAGTATAATGTGACTGTTAATAGAACATCCTGCTTCATTCAGATTGACTAATTTTAGTTTAATTTTAATTATATTAATATCCCCATTTTAAAGCAACACTAAGACTATTTTGGGACGGACCTCGAAATTCTGAACCGTCGTCAGATGATGAGAACACCTCAGCTGGTACTACTCTCTACAAACTTCAGCTCCATACCAGCGCGGGCGGGGGTATTTGGCCCTGACAAATTAAAAGTGCACCAGACCAGCTTATAGCTCGATTCTTCGGTAGAATCGGGTCTCGAACTTGTAGCCCTCAGGTCCCGAAGACGAGATCTTACCACCAGACCACCGCGGCACATTTTTTATTGAGTCAAGTTTTGCACTACGTGATTCATTAAATCGCCAGCAACGACCTTCCAATTTTCGAAAAACAGTAAATCATAAGATCAATGTAGAGATGGCACACTATAAATGCATGGACATTCGGGACATGTTAGATTTAACTTGCGCCAATGTTACAATTGTCCGCATTAAAACAAATAATCGACTACATGTTGCAATAAAAATACGTAATAAAAAAAAAGAAGAATAGAATAGTTGTCTTCCCGAACAAAGGATGTGCGAAAACCCGTTGGATTTCAAGGCTAGTACACTTACTCTACAGAATTTAATAAATTTAACCACACTTTTGTATAAAAACAAAAGCTATCTGGAATCAAACTTTTTTAAAGGCAAAATTAGTCTCTAGAGCGGAAAAAAAATCACAAAAAGTGGTCTGCGATTGTCTTTTCACTTACTGATGATCCTGAATAATTCCATGCCACTGAAGAGGATGTCTATATACTTTATAATAAAATGTTTCATTTTGAAAATATTGTTTTAAATATAGTTTAATATTACCTTTAAAAATCTAATCATTACAGAGAATGAGGCAGAGAAAAAAAAAGGGGGGTTATAACTATCTAAAATATTAATTATTGTAATTCAGAGAATTCATATTTCACACATACCAAGTATTAAGAAAGAAATTCTTTTACCCCCTCCCCCCTTTGAAACATCTGTGTTCAAAAACTATCATAACAACGATTTTTTACATGCCTATGTCACGGAAACTCGTCGAAAACTAAGAAGTGAATTTTTCTGTTTGAACTCGCGTGCTGAAGAAACATTTTGTACTTCACGCACTACTTAACGTTTAAACAACCAATTCTTATACAACTCTACACTTGACCTCTTCTCCATAACGATATTTTTTTTTTTTCGCCTCTATTCTCAACCTGTACTCGGCAGTGACCACAAAAACTTATTTCTTTCTTTAGTTGTGCTTATTTTAGACTCGAAGGTGACAAAATAACACACACCTGCTGTAATTTTTTTTAATTCTACTTTTAAAAAAAGAGGGAGAGAGAGAATTTAAAGTCGTCATCATTTTATTAAAACGTGGACAAATAGGGGTTTTTTTTAGAAAATAAATGAAAAAGAGCAGTTTAGAACTTAAAACAAATTCTTTCAGAAGAATAAATGAAGATGAACTTTAAAAAAAAAAAAATTAGAATGCATATCCACGCTTTTGTAGTTTCTTAAGTGAATTGTGTTAATAGGATATACAAGAGATTCTGATGACCTGCCACGACTATTAATATCCCAGAATTAGATCAATATTGGAAATTTACATTACAGCCGAACGTCGTTTAAATATAATTCATTCACAAATCTTAATCGTAATCGTAATGGAAATATTCGTTAAATGGGACGATTTTTCCATAGAAATCTATGTAAAATAGGCCAATGTGTTCCATTTCGAAAAAAATATAGAATATTTGTCTTTGGCTACGATTCAAAATTTGGCAAAAATAATTGTCGTTAAAGGAATTTGTAGTGCATACCGCTAATGCCTTACCAATATGATGTTTCTCAATATACAATGCAATAATTTTCGATGTTTTCAGCATCTCTCTTGTTTCACTGGAACGTTATTGCTCTTTTGCGTCTATCATTTCTTCATCTTACCAAATTTCCTTCATAGCCTTTTGCTGTGATACAGAATGCAGTTCTATAAGCTGTTTGGTAGTTTCTGGTTTTGTCCTTCCATCAACTCATTAATGACGTTGCTATCCTAGCTCCGCAATATTGGCCAAAGACAAAATCTCGTCGATTAAGGCTCCACAGGCGCTTGCTCAAAACCGCTCAAAGTCGTGTTTGACAACGCTACCCGTTTCTTTATTTCTTTTATGTAGATAGAAAATATCACTTGAAACAAACATTCAACACAGTCTAATAAAAGCCAATCCAGCAGGTGACGTCAGAAGTGTCTCTGCGCTACTGGTGCGATGAAACATCGCCTATTAAGCGAGTCACTTTTTCTACAATTTGTTTGCTCGTTATAAGCTATGTTCTATAAACGAGATTTGACTGTATATAATTAATTATAAAACGTAAAAACCAATTTTTCAATAAAATAGAATGTTGATTAATCATACTTTTTATTATGATCCGAAATCGTTAAAAACTATTCACAATTGAAAAAAAAAATATTTTATAAAAAAAAATTGGCCATTTATTTGTAAAAAGAAAAATAAACCAACGAAGAAATACAAAATTCTACTTTTAAGAAAGCCACAGCAGTATACACAGATTTACCTGCAGCAAATAATAATAATTAAAAAAAATTAAAAGCAGTTTCGTGCTGATAAGCATTTTTAAATTATCAGCGAAATTCGTTTATTAGTGATTGCCTCGACATTAAATACCGTGAATAATTGGGAGTTTGCAATATTTAATAATCATATTGAATTAAACATAGCTAACAAATTCCTAAGTTTTGTATATTATTTTTATATAAAAGAACTCGTTATAAATTATAAGATAAATGACTACATGGAAACAGTGATAACACACAGCATCAAACGATTAGAAACGCAAGATATTTTTAACAAAATTATAAAAAAAAATCTACGTGCTTTGTCTATAAAATTTTGAAAGAATAAATTCTACCTACCAGATCTGCAAATTAAGTACACTGAATAGAGAATTTATATTTATCTGAACTTTCTTAAAACGTTAAATATATATATATATAAATAAAAAGGAGTTATTTTTTTATTTTATCAAAAGCTTCAAATTATACTGATTGTCTTAATACTATGTAATATTTGCTCCAAAAAAATACATAAGTTATCTATCCTAAAATAAGGCATCACTTTTTCAACAATTTCAGTAACAAAAATTTAACACTGAACGGCAAATCTGACCCAAGATTCAGAATTTCGGCTATTCGAACTGTCCACCCTTTGCTAATGAATGGAAGAAGTATCCTGGATTGTGCCAATTTTTATTTATCTGCCTATATTATAAAATGATTAATAAGATTTATCTTTTTAAAAAAATTATAAAGGAGGAAAAAATAGTAATCTTAATATGATTAAAGAATATGATTGATTCATTACGATTATCATTTTTCCTAATAGTAAAGGTAACGGCAATAATTGTAATATTTATACTTCCTTTTTGTTTGTTTGCTTACTTTTGAAATAAGTTACATCTTTATTTCTAAGTTCAAACCGTTGAGTTTTCACAGAATTGATAAGCTGAACTGCTAATGTAGCTCAAATGTTTTAAATTTGCAAACAAAATCAATACAAATTGTGTTTTCTATAACGGAATACAGTTATTTCACAAAAAATACTGTACAAAAATCTAATTCCGAAAGAAGAATAACAAATCAGCCACAATTCTTATAAAGTAATAACTATTTCATAACCAATCATAGTTAACTTTGTGATATCAATGGATAATATATTCAATAATAAAACATAACTATCGATGTTTGTAAATGACCAAAGAAAAGAAATTTTCCTTTCGAGTAGTCAATCCTTCACAGATAGAAAACTTCCGGTCATTTAAAACAAAGAGGAAAGAGGTCGCTATCTTAGGGTATGTATATGTCAGTGACCTTGGATGTCGGTTCCAGGCCAAGAAGCATGACTTTTTGTACGTCACACAAGACTAGCATCTCATCGTCTTTTTTATATAAGTAGTCAGAAAAAAGCAGTTACAAAAAAAAAAATTCAAAAAAATAACATCTTTTAATTCAATTCTTACATCCCCAATTTATTTCATTAAAAGAAAAAAAAATTAAAGAAAGAGGTAACCCGGATATTCAGTTCGAAATATAATGTAATAAATAAGATTAATTCCGAAAGCTAAAATAAAAAAATATATTCAATTTAAAATTCGCGTAATCATGCGCGCAAAACGCTAGAAAAAGACTAAACAATACTAAGAAAACCTCATATTCTTCCCTTAAACTTTTTTTGCTAATACATCAAATCAGCGGCGAATTCCTCGATATTAAGAATAATAATAATATCAATCATGTAATAGTTATAAACAATTACTTAAATATTTTCAATCAATTTTTAAATATTTTTTTTAAAAATTCAAATATGGCAAGAAGTAATAACGTTATGTTTCAATTGCAGAAGATACACACACAAAAAAACAAAAAAAATCAACATAAATTAGAGTAAATGTTAGTTTTTATTTATTTAAATATTAAAACATTTGTGGTTAATTAAATTATTCAAGGGATTTAATTATTATAATAGAGCAATAGATAGGGGGGAAGAATACAATGCCTTTAAATATATTTTACATTTTTATTGGCAGGAAAATAAGAATGAAACAAGAGACAAAAAAAAAATATTATGTCCTAGGTACATGAATGCTACTGAGGATCTATGAAAAATACTGCTTTTTATACTAACTTTTTTACATCTTGAAAATTAGAAGGGGGGGGGGAATGCAAATAGAATGAATAACACATTGCAACTTTAGTATTTCTTTTTTACATATAATTACTTTAAAAAATAATATTTTTATAAATTATTAAGCTTTTTAAAAGTACCATCTAAAATTATATAAAGAACAAAATAGATCAATCTATCATTAATTCAGTTACTCTATGGTAAACTGATAAAAATTAGTGTCTTGCAGAGGTAATATATATATGGATTTCATTTAACAAAGAAGCTATACATATGCATAGTACATTTTATTTTTAGTTTTACATTAAAATCATTACTCCAGATGGCTATCAACTGATACATCAATTCAATTGATCTATTGAATTAATTTTGAAATTTGAAAAATAACAAACATCAACACTTCTAATGATGCATCAATTGCTACCTCAGCTAACTTGAACTTTATCTAAACAAATTTCATCAATGTATGTAAATACTTAAAAAAAAACTAAATCTGATTGCTTTTAATAATAATGAAGTCAGATTTGATAGCCTAATATAAACTAGATATAAAAGAAATGTTAAATTATCCAAGCAATTATGTTTCATTACGTTTCTATATTATTCAAGAGAATGTTTTTTTTTTCAGGGCACAAATTTTAAAAAAATTATAAAAATTAACTTAAAATTAATAAATTTAAATTTTTAAAAATGTTTACTAGAAAATGGCATAGGAAAAGGTTAACAGAAAATTGCAAGACAAGAAACTGAACTTTTGAAACATACAAAATAAATTAATCAATAGCAGAACATTAAATAAAATTGCTAAATGTTACATCTTAATTTATATATTAAGGAAAGAGAGAAAACTTGAAATACAAAGCAATGAAGCATTCATCATCAAAAACACCAACTGAATCAGTTTTTTAAAACTATGAATTCATTTTGTAACAGGAATCAAGTTTTATCTTTTATCTTTTACTCAATCGGCACCAATATCATCATTGAAAATATCATAACTGGCACTTCACTTAATTTATTTCTTGATATCAAAATTCAAAAGTTGAAATTGAAAAATTCAAATGATCAAGATTCTTGCTTCAGCATCATAAGAACAAATTAAACATCAAAACTAGGACAAATGAACATTTTATCAGATTTGCATGTATTGTAATGATTATATTTTGAGATAAAACAACATGCAAAAGAAAAAAAAAATATTATATTAATTTACATAGGTAAACTCTTTATACTACAATACATGTTTAATACCCATCTTTATATTATAATAAATGCTTAGTCCTATTACAAGATTTTAGTTACAATTACACTCTAGCATAATCACCTGCTATGCATCTTAAGTTTCTCCCATTTTCCCAAAAGCAACCAAACCACTAGTTTAAATTATACTTGTATATATTACATTAATCAGTTCTTAAAATTATTGATCTCTTTAAATTTTAAAAAGTCAACTTCAAATAACTTTAATCTTTTCAAATAAAACTGCTATTTGAAAACTGCAATCAATTGCTTTTCTAACAATCAATTTCCTAATCCAATATATCAATAATTAAAAAATATTTCTCTGTAATCTTTGTTAAGAAATTCTTTTTTCATACAAAATGTTGCTTTATAATAGTTTAAAGCAAGTTAATTAGAAAGACATTGCAAACTGATCAATGTATATATTCTTATCTTACTAGCTTCCATCATTTTTAGGTAGAAAAATATTCATTATATTGATCGTTCAGGTTCAATGACTGTTGAATTTTTTTTAAACATTAGAAAAAATTAACATTTAGAAATAAAAACAGTAAATTAATAATCAGAAGCCTTCTGTTCCAATTTTGAAAAAATATCATGTATTTTGTTGAATTTATTAACCAATAAAAATGCAAATTATTTAAAAATTAATTTTTAAGATTATGAATTTTCAAAAAAAATTTATAAACTATTAACAAATTGATAATAAAAATTCTAGCAGTGATATTTAATGATAGATTAATAAATGAAAAAAAAAAAAGAAAGCATGTGCCAAATTAAATGTTTGGATGAAAAATATGTTAAACAATGTCTCATATTATAGCAGAAATACATATAATTACTTTCATTTCAACACAATTCACCTTACAATTGTATTAAAAGGGCTATTTCTCAAAATACTAAATCTCATTCAGCCAAATTAAGGAGGGGGAGAGGAGGAGAAACTGGTTCAATGCAAAAGTAATTATAAGGAAACTGCAAATATATTTTATCGTTTAAATAAAATAATTTCAAAATTTCAAATCAAAATAAGATACTCCTAAGCAAGTTTATTTACAAGCATAAAATGTGAATTAAAAAAAATTTAAGTCTATGAAATGCTTTATTAACAAATTTTTATATTAAAGATTAATAAACTGAGATTAAATACTTTCTTATCTGTTGTTAAATAAATGACAAAGAATTTTTAGAAAATGGACAAGTTTTAAGGAAATGGAATTTCATGATCATCTATATAAATAATAGTCGTAAATAGAAACTCATAAATAGTTCGTAGGTAAAAAAAATCTAAACTTTTCAATATATTTCTTATCACATTTCTTTCAAAATATTCTAAAGTAAAAAAAAAAAAAAGTTTTGGAGAAATTTTTATGATAATTAGATACTTAATTTCTTGTTATGTAAAAATTATGTTTCCACACAAAGGGAGGATTTTAGCAATAGTATTACAATTCCTATTAAATGAAAATAATAAAGATATTTTAAATAATTATATTCATATCACCTTCAGTTTTAATTACATTTTGTTAAATTATTTTAATAATTTATTATAATTAGATAATTAAAACTTAGTATTTTGAAAGTTTTGAAAAATTATTTAATTTTATAGCTTTCTCAAAAACCTATGAAATTTAAAAATACCTGGACCAAGCCAATATGGTAATATCAATACAAAAAAAAAAATAGCAGATTAAGAGTGGAATGTTATACACTATAAAATTTTATGCAAAAGTTCTTTTTATATTAATAATATTGTGTGCCTAAAATTAGTTTTGTGCAGTGAATAGAATCACATAAAAAAAAGTGAAAAAATATTTTCCAAAATACTACAAATAGTTATAAATTTTGTTCACAAAATAGTAAAGAAAAAAATTAAGTGGTAAGTCATATAAAAAAATCCATATATACTAATCCATAATAATTTTTGATAAAGCATATTGCATAAAAAAAATAATTTATCGGCACATTGGTATACTGCTTAATTGTAACACTAGATTATATTTTTATTATTATTTTTTATTCACTTATTTTTGTATTATTTACTAGAACCATAAAAGGTTTTGCAAATTTAATGCCAGAAAACATTTTGAAAGGTCTATCAAAAACATAGACAGAAAAATTATGGCATATTTAAGGAGATTTCATTGAAACTGATATGAATAAAACAAGAGAAGATAAAATCTCACAGAAAATTGTAACATAAAAATAATTTTTTCTCAAATATGTCAAACAGTTTATGAAGAAATTTAATGTTTATAAACTTTTAATAAATAATTTTAAAAATTTAAATACATGAAAAATATTTCAAGATGGTAATACCTGAAACTTCCATACACAATGAGGAGTATGGAAATGAGAAATGTTGATACTCGTGACGAATCCACAAGTGAATACGCCCTATAAGAAAGAAAATTAATAAAGTAAAAGCATATTTAGATTTCAGATTTTAGTTTTTAAGCAGAAATAACAAGAATATTGATATTTCCTTTGTAATATTTCAAATTAGCCTCTAAGAAACTGAAAGCAGTAGAATAATATCAATAAATCTATACTAAAAAACATTAAACTTAAAAATCGCTACACTAAAAAAGGTTGCTTTTAATATTCCTATATCAAGAATTGCCATAAACTAGCAACTAAAAGTTATGAATGCTCACATGTGCCAAGCAAAATAATAATAATAATCAAAATCTAACTGCTTTTCAATTATTTTTATTATTTAATATTAAAATAGCAAAATATTATAGAAACATTATTTTAAATAATATCAACCACATGAAGTTATTTAAAATTACAGAATAAAACATAAAATATAAACAAAGATTATGATAAAAATTCTATTTCAATTAAAAGTGTAAATAAAATTTGAAATTTAATTTTTTCACATATGATTTAATATAATTCAATTCATTTAATATAACTTAATTGTATTTTTCTTAAATTTCACTTTAGAAAATATTTATTATTATTTTAGAGAAAAGTTTAAATTTTTATGTATACATGAGAAGTAAGATTTTAGATATTTCCACCAGTTACCATTTTACTGTAATGCTTTTTAAAAAGATATGAAAATTCAACTTCAGAAGCGACTTCGTCAATTATAAAAACTAGAAAATTAATTAAATTGCTCTAAATAGAAATTTTTATCAATTTCTGGAAATTATTGCATACTATATAAAATTTTATTCCTCATACATTTTTTTTTCTTTTCAATTGTTTTTATAGCATCAATGATAGTATTGTGAGGATAATCGGTGACAATGGACAAAAGCATTTTTTTTTGGCCCAAATGTTATTAATCAAATAGAAACAATGAATGGCATTTGGAGTATACTGCATTATTTAAAAACCTCTCATCATATTTAGCTTTAAAAAATAATAGACATATACTTATGTTTTGCCTCTATGATTTACGAATATTTGTGTTTTAGCACATTGTCATTTAGCCACTGACCATCATAAATTTAGGCTATTAAATGCACTATGATTAGTATAAATGTTTATTATAAATGCTCTTTCAATGTTTCAGGAAAAGCAATCTAATTTTCATTATTTAATAAAATATTTTTTTTAAGTATATTAAAATCTTTCACTTCAAATTCCATCCCATACAGTACAATATACAATATAGAATAAAGAGTGTAAATATTCAATGCAATTATATATTTCAAAATTTCAAAGTGACAACAGTGCTTTATAATGATCAACTGAAGATGATGGCAAAATTTCAGTTCCTTAAAATATATTTCAAGTGTTGCCATCTGTGATCCCCTTGCTAGTAGTCCATCAATCACTCTCAAATTTTATTATGCTAATTTTATTCTACTTCAAAATACAAGTGTTTTCTTCAAAAATAATAAAAATATTTAATTTTAAAAAATATTATCATCTTCACTTTCATTCATTATTTTTAGCTAATATTTTTCTGATATTATTAATAATAAAAAGTAAATAAACCTTAAACATTGTTTCCAGAAATTTAATTCCGTAGCAAACAAACAAAAACTGGATTTTAAAATTCGACAATAAAACTTTCTAGGACAATTAAATAAGTAATATGAAATTCTCAAGTAAAAACTAATAATATGCATTAACTAACATGATAATATGTTGTTTTTTTATCCTTGCTTCTTTGACTGAATTCATTTAAGCTTTCCAATATGCAAACATTCTCTAAGAATCAACAACTGAAACCAACATTATAATCATAATACTCTTATAATGTTTATATTAATATACTTTTTAAAAAATCCTACTCAGATGGATAATGTTACGTATTTGATATCGCACTTAAACATACTTCTAAGCAGTATATTATTATTAAAAAAAACTTTCTGAAAACAAAAAAAGAATTTTAATTGCAATGATATAAAAAATAACTTTTCAGAAAATTTTTCAAAACAATTAGTTATACTTGTTGTAATTGTTAACATTACTTAAAAAATAAATAAATCCATTTACATCTAAATTATTTATATACATGAACAAAAATCATTATAATTATTTTCTTTTAGTAAAACACAAAAAGATGAAAGGAAATTTCAAAATAAAACGCAGAATTCCTAATCTGAAATTATTTCTGATAACGTATCTTTCAATAGCTTTATTAATTCAACATCAAGTTTACGCAAATCTTAAAAGTTTAATCTTCAAGTTTATGCAAAAAGAAAAAAAGAAAGAAAAGAAAAGAATTATTTAATAAAATTAGGAACAGATACAAATTTCTACTTTATAATGGGTAAAATCAGTATGCTAAATAAAGGGGGAAATGACAAAAGAAACTGAATTAAATTTTAACATTTAATATGAATTGATTGAATGACATCTGCAGCATTTTTATAGAGAATAAATTAATAACATATCCGAACTCCTTATTTTTTGGTGGGGGAATACAGTAACAATAGTTTAAAAATTAAATTTAGATGAAAATAGCATATGATAAGTGTTTTATAAATTATAAAGAACAGACAAAATCTAATGAGCACAGCTCAAAAGCATGTCATTTCAAATTAAACAAATAATTAGACAATCCAAATCGGCTTAATTTAAAGTAAAATATTTAAAGCGACGAAGATCTCTAATATTTCAATACAAATTGCAACAGACAGCATTTTTTTAAATATTAATATCTAATAATATTTAAAATTATAATTATAGTTTTCGGACTAATACAATTAACTTAAGTGATTTCAGAAATGAAAATATTTTGTATGCATATTTATTAACAGAATCGACACTTCAATAGCTTTAAAACAATGAAAAAATAATAATATTCTAATTCAGCTAATGACAAAACAATTTTTTTTTATCAATACTCAACATCGAATTATTTGTAATTGAAATATATATGAAAAAATTAGCTTAAGACCAATTCACGCAAACACAAATTTCCAAATATCTTACCATTGGTATTCAGACATTTCCAACATTTATCTAAGTGATAAATAGTTGATGTAAACACCAGAGCAAATCTCTCTCAGTTGCTTTGTATTAGATGTTCTGATTCAACGTTTCATAATTACTTTAATTTACACTCATATTCCGAAGTGTAGGCATGAATTTCATATTTTTGACATGAAAGGAATTTTAAAATGGCCAAGTAATTAAGATTTAATATCAAATGTTCGTCATGTCTAGCTAGATTTAAGTATTTTTGAATAAATATACAATGTACAAGAGATTTTGATATTTTATGTTTCACGCATTTGCAGCTGAATATCAACTTTCGAAAAACAGCATACTGAACACAGAATTCATTTCTTCACGTTTAAATGATCATTAAATATAACATTCTAAATACACAAGATCAAAGCAGTCGTACATCACAGCCATCCCTTAAGGAATACTGAAGCCATACTGATCAATCTAGCCTGCGGGGATTTAATATCCAAATAAGGAATATTTGTAGAGTGGCAACACACTTCAAAACAAAGAAATTTCTTCTGTCCTTCTGTGAAATCGAAAATAAAATGACGATTTCTGAGTTTCTTTATTGAAAAAAAAACAGACATACAATTCTTTATTTACTTTTAAAAGATGCCTTTTTTTCCCTGAAATTATTCACTCCATTTTGGCGCATTTCTTTATCTCATCGCATTATCCATCTCAAAAATTCATGTATGTTAGCTTCAGTATATTTTACTTGCAGAGAAAATGAAAAATCGTTGTGCAAATTAAAGATAATTTTGATTTCAATACCTTTAATATGTGATAAAAACTTTTTTTTTACCTTTTTTTTAAAAAAAGCAAAAGATTCAGAATGAGAAGCGGGTGTTGTTAGCAGATTATCGATTTACAAAATATATTTTATTTTTAATTAAGTGAATACTTTCAGATTAATTAGAATCTTTTCACTTGTTTATAAAGGATCAATTTCTGAAACTGAAGATAGTGAATGGTATTTTGCTGGAAGTTTTATTTTACTTTTGGCTAAGTAAACAATGATAAACTCTTGGATTTCTATTTTATGTGTTTTTGCATGAAAAATAAATTTTTAATAATATGTTTTTATCAGATTTAAAAGAAGAATTTTTATTTATTTGGGTATAAAGGAATTAAATTTTTAAAAAATCGACTATTTTTTCCCCTTTGTTATTAATGATTATAATATGACCCAAGGGTTTTTTTTAAATCTTCTAAAATCTTTATATGTTCTAAATAAACGGTTTGGTATAAAAAAAATGCATATTATTTACTATGCAAGTAATTTCTCAAGGCATTGTGTCTATTTTCAGTAATTTTCGCTTTATTTGCCCGCTTAGTAACAGATTGAAATTACGAAATGCGCAGCGTTTAGCGTAGCTTGTGCGTATAGAATATTTGTACCACGTGGTGTATTGTATACCATTGTGTTGCACTGATTGGAATTCTCTTGTGTTTGTTTGGATTTTTTTCGTAAAGAATGGTAGTTGAACATCTGATACAAACCATTATTATTACACGGAATCTCATCAAACTCTAAAGTTTGTTATTTGTGTAGATTATCCATGAAAATGAGAACGCCATAAAAAAATGCAGTCTGTCTTGGTATACGGTCGGTTCTTAACCCGTGCTTTAATAAATGGTGTATATAATTATTCCAGCAGTACAGAAGCAGCTGTTAATCGCAAAAGAGAAAGAGATTTTAGACTATTAGCTGTAGCTTGTGGATTTCCGAAAGTGTCTTCTCGATTTTCGGCACTTTTGAACCGTGGACGATACGGTGATGATGCTAGTTTCTTTGCTAGGTATAAAACAGCTGATGTCTTAGGTAAATCCGTTTTTTATTTTTCTTTTAGTTTGTTAGTTTCAAATATCTATAGATTATTTTTCAAATTTGTTAAGATATGTATTAATTTTCTGTCTAAAATATGAATGAAAACCTATGACCTTCAAATAATGGGAATGTCGTTCATATTTTATTCAAAATTTATTTTCTTTGTTATGTGAATGCAGGCCTTTGTAATATTATTTTATTGATATAAGTAAACTATTTTTCGTTTAAACTTTTTTGGTTTACCTTATTATGCCACAAACTTCAAATTATATTTGGCATAAGCATAGGATGAAATTTTGCGCTTAAATGTGAAAGGTGATTAGCCAAAAATTTAGAGTTAAGTATAATGAAGGCTGTAATACTACTGCAAGGTTATTACATTATCCATTTTCAAAGTTTGCAAAAGTGCAATTTTTTTAAACAAAAAATAGAAATGTTTCATTTTGTGTAACATTTTGTAATAGTTCTTATTAATAATTTCTATCCAAGCATATATTATTAGACAAAAAGGGGAAAGAAGAGAGAATCATGTAGTTTATGTACTTATGAAACAAATGTAGTATAATCTTTTTTTTTTTTTCTTTTCCCCCTTCACTCATTCCTGAACTTGATTGGTTTCATTTAAATAGTACATTTGTTCCATATAATACAAAGTGATTATATAAAATGCATTATAAAATATATTTTTGACATTGAGGAATTGTTGTAAATCATAAAATTTTATTTTCTCAGTATTGTGGGAAATTAAAATTTTATTATTTATTTAATAAAAAAAGTAATTCTACCTTTCATGTCCCTCTATCTTACCTATGAAGGTTATTTAAATTTATCAGATTTTAAATATGTCATTCTTTATATTCAACAGCCTCTATTAGGACTTCACTTCTAAACTTCAAATTTATCATTATTTAGACATTTGTTACTGAAAATTTTTATTTAGCTTATAATGAAATTTTAAATGTCATCCTATATTATGTGGTACTGAAGTTTACGTAAACTATTTTTAATTTTTTAATCAGTTCTTTTTCCCTAATTTAAAATTTTGTTATCAAACTCCATTGCAGTATGATCTGGGAAGATGCAAAATCCTTTCTGGCACATTTCTACTGTTTTATGATTTGAAATCATAATTTGTGACAACATCATTCCTAAAAAATATGATTGTATTATTTACAAATATTATTTTTTTGGCAATGATAATTTTTAATTAAAAGAAAAAATTGCTTTTATCTAAAAATATCGTAGCCAAAATATGTTGCTAGAAAGTATTTATTTATTTTGGAAATGCCACATGATATAAAATGAATAATATTCTCCTAGAGGGGTCCCAGTTATTATCAAGATTCAATATTGGTGCCTCACAGTGAATTATTTTTAAAATTTGACAAGTTCTCTTCAAGAGGCACTAATCGAGTTTAAATGTGTGTGTGTGCATGTGCTTTTGGTATTCATATTTAAGAAATTTACATATTTATTAGTTTGTCAATTTTTAGGAGAGTTTGTCTTCATAGGGAGATCATATATGAAGAAGAATTATTGATAATAATGTATATGCATATTTTGATAGTAAAGGAAAGGCATCTTATGAGACAAATTATCCATTATTTATATAGCTCATAATTAGAAAGATATCTGCAGTTTCAGTTTTAAGATCATACATTAAAAATTCATTCAATTTGGGTTTTTTTTTTTTTTTTTTTTTTTTTTTTTTTTTTTTGCAATTATTGTGTTTGCATATGAATGGACAATTAACCTTTAGACTTATTTAGTCAAAAATTTGATGCAAATTGAGATTCATGTACAAAATTTTATCTAACTTACTTTGATTTGAGTTATTATTCTCACTTATATGCTGATAGACTGAGAAATGTGCTTTATTTAAATATATTTAAGTAAAAATTTGCTAGAAGTTCATGATTTTTGTAAAGATTCTATTTCAAATTTCATACATTTACATTGTGATGTTTATTTAATTACATCTCATGCTCATAAGTATACACAAAAAATTCCAAGAATGTTTTTTTAAGGGCCAGAAAGATCAAGTACTGATACATCCAATTCTTGAATTATTTAAAAATTGTAATTTTTTCTCTTTTTTTTTTTATAGTAAAGAAAAAAATTGCTGATAACTTTTATTAAAAAAAATTAATTTAATGTAATATATCTAATATCTTTGCATTCAATATTTCCTGCAATTCAATTCAATTAAAATACTCTGTCAACAAGTACAATGATGAACAATTTAACAATCATATATGAAGTATTTCCATTTGCAACTGATCAACTAGAAACAAAAGACTAGATAACGCAGAGCAAATTATCAAAATTCAAGATTGTCCTGTGAATTATAGATATCTGTCACAAGGCACAAAATTTGAGTAATTAATGTCCTTACTTTGAGATATGAATTTTGCGATGTCTTTGTGAAAGAATCGTCTGTCTTTTTGATTTGCTAATAATTTAATGTATATCATTAAACAATTTATTGGTCAAATTTATAAATTTAATTTTTTGTGGTTATGCCAGCCATTTCATTCATAACAGAAGTTTTGAAACTGTTCTGTTTGGAAGATGTATTTAAGAATTCAAACTATACATTTTCTGTAAATTAAAAAATTTGCTTATCTATTTTTACATCTATTTAAAAAATTAATTGTGTATTTCTTTTGTGGAATTTTCTCATGTTGTCATTCTTCAAAATATGTTCTTAAGTCTCTGCTAATAATACAAATGAATGTGTATACTGATGCTCTACTAGCCAGATCGTTTGGTCTGCAGCTATCAAATTGGACATGACGCATATATCTTAGAAATTCAAAACAATAAATGCTTTAGAATTTTTTTTTTAAATTTACAAATTAGTCAAAATTTTGATGTTTTTTCTCCTAACTTCCAAAAATATTAAGCCAAAAAATAATTTTTTTGTCATTTTAAAATTTAAAAAAAAACTGTCTTTTTACTTTTGCTTTTTTGATAGTCCTGTATTTTTTCTGAATTCTGAGATTTTATGTATTATTCTTTAATTTAATTTTCAACGCTAGATTACTTGTTGCTCAGAAATTCTAATTGCTTTCGCATTGTTTCTTCAAATAGTTAATCATATGATTTACTTCCATTATTGAAAACTAAAAAAGAAGGACTCTATTTAATATCTGTGTAATTTACAGGACGGATTATAAAAAAAACTGAAGTTACAATATCACACAATTTTGAAAATAGATTAACCATACATTTACACTTTTAATAGCACTATGATATCATTAAATTGTTCCCTATTAGAAAGGTTCATATACAGGTAATCAGAATATTTGCAATCAAAATAACACTGCTTTAATGTCTAATAATTTCATGAACCATGGAATGAAGTTATATTTAAACAGTTTAACTGAAATGAAATATAAGCAGTGCCTCAGGAAAATCAGCTGATGACCTAAGTCAGTTGGTTCATTAATAAGAATTAACAGAAACATTCTGTGTGCTTTATACTGTTTAATAAGAGAAAAAATACAATTAATTATATTGAAATTATATATAAAAGCTATACATATCTAACAAGATGTTTCACTCTCACTTGTCTGTTTGCTTGTAAATGGGAAAGGAAAGGAATGAATAGTTATTAAAATTATGATTCTTAGGAATGTGATGAAATGATAGAGTTATTATTCACTCCATCATTTAGAAAACTGTTTATAATAGTTCTAATGCTATCAAAGATTAGGTATGAAAAGAACTACGTAATTGTAAAGTTTGGAATATGTAGCATTAGCTAGATGTCATAAAATTACTATTAGTAATAATATTAAAATGAGACGTGTATGAATAAATCATGATAATGTGCATGACTTTTGTGTAGTTATTCATTGTATCTTCCCCCCCCCCATACTGTTGTTCATTATTGAATTTATTTTTTCTCATTTTTTTTAAGGTGTAGCAGATGGTGTTGGTGGTTGGAGAAATTATGGCATTGACCCTTCTCTTTTTTCTTACACCCTAATGGAAACATGTGAAAGACTTGTTGTTAGTGGAAGATTTAACCCTAGAAATCCTGGCCATTTAATAGCAGCTAGTTATTATGAGCTGCTAGAAAATAAGGAGCAAATTTTAGGTATATCTTAACTTTTTATATACAAGCATAAATTTTATTTACTGGATCTAAAGCATTTTACTTTACTTATTATCCTTTTGCTTTCATTGTGTTGTATATTTTTAAACATCTGTATTCTTATTTGTAGTCCATTCTAAATGCTATTCCAATTTATCTGTACTCTTGACTAATTAAAAAAATTATGAGGTAATATCTTATTTTACTCATCATGTTCTTTCTCTTTATTTTTATGCTAATTGTCTGTACTACTTAGATAAATTTGATGAATTGTTGAATAAAAACTTCTAGCTCTTTCATGCTATTTAGATTTTAAAATTGTTTAGCCACAGCTTGAATTTAAAGTATGAGTACTAGATTTAGCTATAGCTAATTATTACCTTAATAATAAATTATTAAAGATACCTCTTTTTTTTTTTTTTTTTTTTTTGTCTGTTTGTTTAAAAATGCTGTAAATCACAAGTTGAAAATTTTTGTAACAGCTTTTTTTTTTCTGTTTAAAGAAAAAATTTGCAATATTTAATATAATATTTATACAAACTTTATAACATTTCAATTCTTTTTTTTTTCTTTTCTTTTTTTTACTGCAATTAATTTATTATTATAAATGTTTGCACTTTACAAAAAGTTTAGAAATAAATGCTGACATAATAAAAATCCATATGTGGTCTTGAAAAATTTTATTCTTATATTTTCAGAAGAATTTAAAAATTAATATTTTGTTTTCTGTATTTTCTGATTCTCACAGGTAGCAGTACTGCTTGTGTTGTTGTGCTCAATAGAACAGATCAAATGCTGTATACTGCTAATATAGGTGATAGTGGATTTTTAGTGATGCGCAATGGACAAGTAGTGCATAGGTCTGAAGAACAGCAGCATTATTTTAATACACCATTTCAACTATCTTTAGCTCCAGTAAATATTACAGGTCTTGTTCATAGCGATAGGTAGGGCTAATATTTTCAAAGCTTTTTTTTATAACATAAATTCTTTGGAAGCATTATTCTTTTAATTTGCTCAACTGTAAATAAACATTTCTACTGTAATTAATTATGTTTATTATACATTTTAAATTTTCTGCATAGTCCTGACACTGCAGACACATCTTCACTACCAGTACAAGAAGGAGATCTTATTCTTCTTGCAACAGATGGTTTGTTTGACAATCTTCCAGAATCAGTTATTGTACAACAACTATCGAAACTTGGGGTATGTATTATGATACAGTTTTGCTGCTTATTATTGTTTACCTGTCTGTTGATTATTTAAATGGGAGACATACTACAGTTGGTAGATTTTCCTTATTTAAAAAAAAAAAAAAAAGCTGAAAAGTAAACACTACTAAAGGGATAATAAAAATTTTATTTGAAGAAAAATCTGGAAAGAGTTTTTTATGTTTTTAGAAAGAAATATAAACCAGTTCTTAATTCCCAGATACACAAATCTGAAAAAAAAACTTTTTGGAAAACATTTAAATTGATAATAGATTTTTATGTAATTTTAGGGCTTTTTTTTTTGTAAAGGAAAGTTCTAAGTTTAGTTGTAAAAGGAAAGCTTTTTTTCGTTGCCTAAATTTTTTTTCCCACAAAACTTTTTCATGATGTGAGAGAAATTAATAAATAAAAAAAATTTAATAATGTTATTTTAGTGCATACATACTTTGCATTTTAATTCTCGATCATGTTTAAATGTTAAGTTTATTTTTAAAAAATTAAAACTTCACAAAATAGTATTTTCTTTCTCTTTCCTTTTATGAATATTTAGCAATAGCTGACAATCAAGCTGATATTCAACTTCCATTGATGTCTCTTTACATTTCTTTTATATTTTGGTAAATTCTTACACTTTATGTTTCACTGATTGCATTTAAATTTTCAGAAGTGCTTCAGCTTTGTATAACTGGGGAAAATGAAATTTTTGTTCTTGCTATCTTGGAATTAGCTAACACTTCTGCTATAAATTTGTAGTTATAATCTATGTAGTTTCCAAGTTGACTAGTTACTGTAAGTTTGAAAGATCTTCATGCTTTTTGATTGCTTGTGTCCACTTTGAAATGAAAACTTTTATTCTTCAATAGTTTCTTGATGCCAGATCGTACAAATACCCCTTCCTTCAGCCTTGCTTTGGATAAGTCTAGAAAATGTTCACAAAGATAGCTGAAATATTCACTTTTTGATAAGGCTTTATTAAATTATTTTAGAGATATTTTACCTGAAGTGGTGGAAATAAAATCGTGTCTGGAATAATCAAACTTTCTAAACCACATATTATGTGCATGGTGTGGGACCCAAAGTGTGTCACGATTCTCCAAATTCTTAATAAAATAAGCAACACGCTTTTTTTTTTTTTCACTTAATCTGTAATGCAACAGAAATAATCCAATAAATTTTCTTGTCTTAATAAAAGATCATATAGTGGAGATTATCTCAAGCTCTTAAAGATTTTTTCTCTTAATTGCAACACAAACAAAAACACTTCTGTTTAAAATTAAGAATTTTATATATGTATAGAGCTATGAATTAAGAAAGACATTATTGAGGAAGTGGGAAAAATGACAGAAATGGAAGGGGAGATGGATGAACATACATGTACAACAGACTAGTCATTTGGTATCATCTTAATATTTAATGAGTGCATTGGTATTAGAATTTGATCTTCAAAATGAATCCATGCAAAATATTGAAGTCAAAATTATTTTATATGTTGAAAAGCATTTAATTTTTTGAAAAATGACCTTCATGACAATAGCAAATCTTAATTTCAAATAGCTGTCTGTTCAGTTATTATTATTTTTCCCCCTTCCTCTTAATGGTTGCTTTTCTTTTAATTAGCTGATTGTTCATTTCTATTTTGGTGATGATCCATTAATAAAGATTCAATTTAAACAAAAGATCCTTTGTTCATTTTATTATTTTAACAAAAAAAAATTGTAAGAAGTTTATTTTTCTGTTCAGTTCTTCAAAACAAAGTATAAAATATACTCATGATTAAAACTAGCTTTTAATAAATCATCTAGAATTTTATACAATTTCTTTATCTGCATTACATTCCTTTTTGATTTTTATTACTGAATTTTTCTTTTAAAATTATCTGTTAAATATTTAGTCTCTGCCATGACTTGCCTGAAATATTCAAATATATAATTTACAATTTTGGTGTAAGGAAAAATAGGTTTATTAAGGAATTATTAAACATTTTTATTATTTTTAATGGAAATCACATATTAATCAGATTGTTTCATCATTGTTGTAAAGATTATTATAATATTGTACTCATTTAAAGTTTTTCAGGTTGTATCTATTTAAATTATTTTATAGGATCATAACATGGAAAATTTGCAGAAAATGGTAAATTCATTAGCATTTCAAGCACATCGATTAGCATTTGATGCAAATTATCTGTCACCTTTTTCTAAAAGAGCACGAGAAAATGGCATCGATGTTCTAGGTAACGTAATTCATTTGCTATTGCAGTATTTATGTGTAATTAATAACTTATTTTTGCAACCCTATTAATTTAATTCTTTTGTATTTGTCAAATGTATTTCTTAACTGTTACTTTTAGGTAATTAAAGATTACCTTCATTAAATTAGTTTTTGTTTTATGATAAATATATTAATATATGCATAAAATTTAAGAAAAGTTTAAACTGATAATGCCTTTATTTTCTTATTATGATGATGCAATAAATTTAATAATTTTGAAAGCTTGAACTAATGTGGCTTCTCTATAAATGTTTACTAATAGCCGAACACATTTGCATTAAAATATGCATAATTTGTTGTTTAATGATTTTTTTAAAAAAAAGGTCATTCAGTACTACCAGCAGAACAACTTTTCTTTTCTTATAATCCTGCATTACGAAGAGGCTGGTACTTTATGAATTTTATAACTGTGTTGCATGTGTTTTTCATAACTGTAAATGATTGTATTTGTTTTACTTACTCATCACTTTTGTGCTGATGATGAAAGCAAAACTTCTGAGTTAAGTGATTACTCATCACTTTTAATTTATCCTCTTATTTACTTCTTATTCTTAGTATTTATATCAAATTTTCTTTTAACAGTAAAATTGAATATGTTATTAAGTTATTTTTATTTCTTTTGTAGGTGGTAAACCAGATGATGTAACTGTGTTATTGGCTGCTGTCACTAATTTATTTGGTGAAAAGTCGGACTCTATTGCTGCTGTAGTTGCTCAACATACTTGCTCATCAGATCATGGATGATAATAATTTCTAAAAAAGAAGATATCTTGTTTTTATATCTTACATTGATTATAGAGAAAGAAAAGTGATAATTGAAGATGGATTAGATGTGTTGATAGAACTTACAGAATTTAGATATCAATTTAGTAATTAAAAAAAAAAATCACTACTAATGTATTTAGTAGTAGTATTTTTAAGCTACATTTGGAGAAAAAGAAGCAAAAATTATGTTATTACATTTGAATTTTAATGTATGTATTTAAAATAATTAAGATAAGATTATTTCATTGTTTTGAAAATATTTGATGAAAGGACGAGAATATACAAAACATTCTAACGAGATTTTTAAAAAAAAGGTACGATGCATTCATAAGTAAAGATTTGTTAAATTCGCATTTATTTTAAATTTTTGGACCTATAAATAAATGTTTAAAGTTTTAAAAAAATCTTTAAGATTCTCAAAACTTATTATTCCCTTGCATAAAAATTTATTGCATGGTTAAGAAGATAATAAGTATGTTTTTTTATTTGTCAGCATGGATCATAATAAAATGATAGTCACTAGCAATTGTAGGCTTCATAAAAATGCAGTTTATTAAGCCTAAAATGTACATGAATGATTATGATTTTAAACAAGTTTAGACTTTATTTACATCAGGGAACATTTTTACTGTGCCAATTATCATTTCGCATATCATTGCACAATTATATTCTAAAGTAATTATTATTTTTGACAGCACTATTATAAATCTCCTTTTTAAATCTGGTACTTTAATCTATATCTACTATGTATTAATTTTTTTAGCTGAGCCATGAATTAAAAAAAAGACTAATTAATAGAATATGGAACATCCTTCCAATTGTGCAGATTATTTACCTTAAGAAAAATTTTATCCCAAGAAAACTTTATTTATTTGACATGTGAATATGTTTATTTATAATTACATCAAAAATTTAGTTAAAAGAAAGGCCAAATTGCCCAGTATTTGTTTGAAAATATTTTAAAATGATGTGTGAAATCAAAGCTTTTCAATTTGACACTTCAATACATGCTTTTAAAACATTTTGCGATTTTTTTTTTCATATTTTCCTCACAAATTTTATTTTGCACAAACTTAAAAGTAATTAATACATTTTATTAAAAGGAATTAGATTTAAGATTTTATGCATAGATTTTATTTTGTATATTTAATATTTTGTTACAGAAGGAAAAATCCTGACAGATTTTTTTCCCCTATAAACTTTTAATTTGTTTCTTCTAAATCATTCTTTCATTTAACTTTTTATTTGATGAGAAATGTTTATAATTTTGTAAATACTCCTTATATACTAGTGTAATATAAACATTTTTTAATGACATATATTTGTCGGCAGTGGTATATTTTTGTGTGTTTTGATACTTTTTGTGATGTTCTTGTGTGGTGGATATTGAATGTTCAATCCAAAAAAGATTTCATTAATTTATGAAAAGGGAAGAGTGGAGTCTAAAGTTTAAAATTGTTGCTAAAGTAATAAAAGAAAAAGAAAGTCGGATATTGATACCGGTGAATGCTTTCCCTTTGAATAATTTAAGGAACTTATAAAAATTGTAAAGATATATTATAAATTAATTTTTACAGTTATTGTGTAATACTGCATGATCCTCTCCTATTGAAACTATTTATTCTTTACAAAGGCTGGGAAAACTGAGTAACAGTGATTAAATGAGATGCTCTATAGTTTTATATATATATATATATAATATAAATTTTTTTTATTGTGGAATAATACTCCATGTACCAAAAAAGGGTACAAAATCTTTTACTTTATATCCATTACTTAAAAATCTAAAATCATTCATTTATTCAAAAACTATAGAATCCATAAAATTAATGTTTGTTGATGATTTATTATATTTTATTTGATAGTTGATATTAACAGATACATTTCTGAAAAATATTATTATTCTAGTAATTTATTTGCTTTAGAGACAAGGGACCAATTTAAAATTTTGTACTCTAAGCTGATTATGTGTAATATCAATTCTTATTTTTTTAAAACTAAGAAATTATCGTTTGACTAACAACAACACCTATTTCAATTTTCCATTTTTACAAGAGGGGGGGGGGATAATTTTTTCCATCACAAGATTGTAATTTGCTTTAAACAGATTTAAAAAAAAAGTTTTCTTTCTATGAAAAATTGAAATAAGTAGTGTTGCTTGTTAAATATGATAAAAAAAATTTAATTATATTTGCAGTTTTTTCATGTTCAAAACTATAAATAGCATGAGATTATTTTTCAATGTTAAATATTGTGTATAACCAATTCTTTGCAACTGAGTTGGTCTGCTTGTTATTTGTGTATTATTGAATATTTATTTTTAATGTATAAGCATGATATAGATGTGTTTATATGAGAATCTGATGTATGCATTTTTCTAAATGAACAAAGAATGTAATAGTTTCAATTTATAGAAAATAAACGATTTGAATATTTTGTATATTTAGTTAAAATAATAAAGCAACTATAAAAATGATTTATTTTAATAAATCAATAAAAATGCCCCATGTTTTGAAATGAAATATGAAGATCCATAGCATTTCAGAACTTTGTGACACGATCAATAAAGGACATAATAAGCTCTCTTGCATGGGTATATATCATATAGTCGATATTATTTTCTGTGCACTTTTTTTTTAATTCATCCATGCTCATCATCGCTGTTAGCAACAAGCACTTCATCTGGATCTGGTGCCATAGTTGTATATGTTGCTTGTGATAAACCCAAAAACATAGATCGAAACTAGAAAAAAAAAATTCATTACATAAGAAAACAAATTTCAATGAATATATTCTTGTAAATTATTAAAAAACTTTAAATAAATAAATTGTTAGAATACAACATTCATAGTCATTTTTGATAAATAACCAAATCACCAATATTGGAAACATGTTCTGCTAGTGATATTACTGCACAAACATTTGAACTATCAATATTATGTATTTCAGACAGTGTTAAAAAAGTATGCCTTATTTCAATTTTACATACTTTTTATGGAGTGATTCTTGAGATAATAATATTTAAACAAAAATGTAAAAATTTGTTACATTTAAATGAAACTAATAAAAGGCTGTGCCTTTTTTTTTCCACTAATTCTTAATTTTATAAAATTTAAATATTTCCATTGTTTTCTCAGTTTAAATTATCACAATGAATAGTTGTATTACATTAATTAAAAGTATTAAGCTTTGATTTGAAGAATTCTAGTCAAATTCTTTATTAGCCAATAGTGCTTTAATTGTTTATTTATTTCTTCAGCAAAATATTTGACAACATTCATAATGTTGTTTAGCATCTTACTTACATATAACATATCATTGTTGTTTAATTGATTTGAAATCAGAATTAACAATATTTCTTTGCAACTTACAAGTCTTATTTAGTAAAAGAATAATAAGTATATTAGCAAAAATTTTTTAATTTTTCTATGATACTGATCCTAGTAAAGTGCAAATTTTAAAATTAATTTTTAAAAATAAATGCAACTAATATAAGCAAGGACAATTCTGAAGATAATAATAATATTATTTTTTGGGGAATATTTTTATTTTAAGCTGAAAATATCTTGCTATTTCACTTTTTTTTTTTCTCTCTCTCTCTCTCTCTCTTTCTAACATGATTAATATATAACATGATTCATGGTCTGTGAACTGGGTCATCTATCTTAATAGACCATCCTTTCCTTGCTATTTTTAATTATAGAAGAGAAGTCATAAATAGAAAGTAGGTGCGAAACTGACAAAACAGAAACCAAAATATTTTCATAAATTTCTGAAATTTATTTAAAAAACCATTATTACTGAAAGCATATTTTCTTTTTAAAGAAACTAAACATTAGACAATAAGCAATTGGTAATGCTTACCTTTTTATGAGGTGGGGTAGAAGGAATCACATCATCATCAGGAATAGGATCCTGAAGCATTACATTGTTGTCATTATCATCATCACTACTAAGTGTTAAAACAACTGGTTGAACCTTATGTGTAGTAGATGAATTTGGCAGAGAACTACTGAATGAATTAGCTTGTGAATTGCTTGATATACTCTGAGTGTCTGCATTATTTCTCTTTTTATCTGTATGCAAACTAAAAATAAAGACAGTGGAATGGTTATAAATAAGTTCATGTAATGAAGAACTTATTCAAACATCTATTATTAAAATATGCCTCTAAGTCTAACAGTTTATAACCGTATATAAAAAAAATACAAAAGGTGATTTTTTAAAATCAATCTTATTATAAAAATCATCCATTGTAGATATATGCTTAAAATAAGTATTAAATATTTTTTTATTATGGAAACCAGTACAAAATGTTAGTATTGTTTTTTTTTTTTTTTCTTTTTTAACATTTTTTAAAGCATTGTCATTGTTAAATTCAAGAAATAACGCTTCCATTATTTCTAAAAATTGTTCAACAAGAATATCAAATTTGATGTGGGCCAAATAAATAAGATCTTATGAAACCATGGCTGTTAGAAGAGGGGAGGAGACTATTCAATTTTACAAAATCATAAATTTTTTTTGGAAAGTATGATAGTGAATGTCTCTTCTTCCCTATTTCAAATGAAATCATATTTTCAATGGTTTTTATTTCAAAACTAATATAAAATTGAAATGAATGTACAGGGCTTAATCCGAAACTTATTTCCTTTCATAAGAATAAGTCACTATTTCAACTGATTCTTGTTGTTCTAACTTAAAAAAATCAAATTAATTTTATATTTCATTGTAAAACCTATAATTAACAATGCTTTCTTTCCTCCATTAACTCCAAAGCAGACTTGCACTTAAACCTACTGAATGAAGTAATTTTGATTTATTTAATAAATTTTATAAAGTTAAATATTTTCTCATACTAATTTCAAATTTATCCTTTTTCTGATCATAAAAGGCATTTACTTTTTGCTCTGTTTTTTAATTACAGATTTTAAGCTGAATTTTATATATATTTTTTAACTATTATAATTCAGATTTTCCTTATTTTTAATCTTTTGACTTAAAAAAATAATAATAAATTATTATTCATCACAAAATCATTAATAATTTCAAATATGTTATTTAGAAATTCTGACAGTTAATTTGTTTTTAAAATGATATTTAATATTTTTCTTGATACTGTTTTTTTAAAAAAATAATTTTATTATGTTATTTAATTTAGCTTTTCAAGATTCATTTAGTTTTAGCTTTCATATTCTTTCATTCAATATGTATAATGATGTAGATATTTTGAAACTTTTCTCACCTGTTAAATTTTTGCTGCTATGTTTACTGACTGACATAGAGTCCAAAACACTTTTAATTAAAATGCCTCATTTCCAGCAGTAAAAAACATTCCGTTTTGCATAAAAGCATTTTTTGTAATTTCATTTTTCATTAAATTCATATTTTCAACCTTATTGAAGAATGAAGTTATAATTTTAAATATTTATATTCTCATTAATAAAAACATTACTTCCAAGAAGATCAATATTAGAAGTAAACAAATTGGTCATCATCGGTGCCTAATTTTATACATAAAACAAAGTTAAATAATAGCTAAGTTATAAAAGTAACATAGTATAAAAATATTATTAATAACAAATGAAATTGTATAAAAATGTATAGTATTTGTATTAATAAAATAGTAATTGTATAATTAAATTTTTTTTATAAACAGTGGAAGAAAATAAACAAACACAAAACAATTCCAAGAAATGTTTGCACAAAATTCCTGCTTTGCAAATTTGACCGAGACTGATAAACTGCATGAACACATTTAAACTGCACACCCCTTGCATATACTGTAAAATAGATAAGATTTTTTTTTTTCAAATAAAACCAAAAAAAACCACTGCTTGTGAGGAAATCTCTACCATTTGGCTTCTAAATATGTAGGAGCCTTTAGCTACATTGATTGAAAAATAACTGTAAATGGATGTAAAATCATAGAAAATGAAGGATTTATTAAACAATTTTGTTTGTTTTTATTACTAAATATAATTTGCAAACTATTACTAAATATAATTTGCAAGTTTAAACAATGGATACATAATAAAAGATAGCAAACCAACTCACAGAGAAAAAGTAACAGCACACATCCTAAGTTCCTGTTTGTATATGTCAATATCACCAATCAAACACTAAGTGTAAAAATAGTGATGTCAAGAGATTGATATAAGAAGAAACTATTTATTTGAATGTACAACTTTGTGTCCAAAATTTCCAATCTGCAAATTTAACTAACTTGGCCTTCAGCATACTCATTCCAATAAAAGGAATATATAATGATTTTTAACATGACAAAGTACTTATTTTATATTCATACACATATTGATCATTAAAAAAATGTATCACTCCCCAACAATCCAGATGTCATAATTTCAGGAAAGAAGGATCTCAGAAGTGAATAAAAAAATTCCCACACAATAGCAAAAAAAAATAGCTTATCAATTCAAACAATAACAACAATAACAATAGATTATCAATTCAAAATAATTATCTTGTTTATAAATATTTCCTATTTATTCAATGAATTTTGTTTTAATGATTTTTATTTAATGTTTCCTATTCACTTTAATTTGTTTGTCTGTCAATTGATTATATTTTTTATTCGAAAACCTTATTAAAAACAAATAGCTTTAATAATTCCCACAAAATCTCATCAGCTAAATATTTTCATAATGAAATTATTTTTTCTTAGACTTTAACATTTTCATGCTTATTTAATTATTTCATCATCAATAATCGAAATTCCACCCCTAAAATAAAATTCAGAAGTAATCAACGTATAAAATAGACAAATTATCTTTTTAATAATGCAAATTCAGCAAAAATAATTCTAAAAAAATAAATTACTTTTTGACAATCTGTGATGTCTGAGCAACTGAACTTCTAGAAACACAACTAGAAGATAAAGATTGACTTTCTCTGTCAGCTAAAGTTGCTAATACGAACTGCACATCAACCCCACGTAACCCAGTTACGCTAAATGTGATTGGTCTTTAAAAAAAAGAAAAGAATTAAAACAAGCTTATAACATGTGTAATATGGGAAAAAAATGGCATTTTATAAACATTTAGAGTTATTTTGATGTTGAAATACCACTTCATATTTTCAAAACTTCTTACCTTCCTCCTGTTTGGCATTTGATTGAAACAGGAACATTGAAACCTTCACAAAAATTTAACACAGCCTAGAAAAGAAAGCCTAGTAAGATTAGTTCCAAAGTGAATGAATAGTTATTTACACTCATTAATTTTAAAACTGATTAGTAAATTTAAGGTTTAAAAATTCATAATTCATTAAAGTATATTTATTGAAAATTTTCACTATTTTAACAATAATATTTTGCTTGGTGTGCCTGAATTTCTGAACTAAGACTTGTATAAAACATTAATTTAATTGAAAGGACTACAAGTTTTTCTTTTTTAAGTATAAAAGTGATTTCAAACTATCTAAATTTGCCAACTGCTAAAAATAGAATGAAAGATAGATATATATGTAGATATAATTTAAAAGGGCACATGTTTACATTTCATTGCTAAATTTCTTTTTAAATAATTTAAATGAATAAGAAACTTTCTATCATATATATAAATATAAATGCAAATAAATCATTTCTTTAACTAGGAAGGAAAAAAATCGCACTTTTTGACAGTGGAAAATATAGTTACTATGCAGCCTCAGGCAGTGCATATTATAAGCCCTCTCTTTAAATAACTGACCAGTTTAGTTTAACATTTCAAAACATTTTCAATTTAATTAATAAGCACACAATTTATTTCAATTTTTTTAACTTGATACATATGTTTTTATTCATTCACATTTTTAATATATATATATGGAAAAATGTAACTAAAGTAATAATATTCTTGAAAAGTCGATTATAATGTGTTTAGCTAATAAATTTCTCACAGTCAAAGCATTTAATTATTATGACAATCTGCAAAATAATAATAAACTTCAAACAAATATAACATTTAATATTTTACAATATTATATCAATATTTTACACAACCTGTCAAGTGAAAAACAGCATAGCCAATTAAATTAATATTTATATATCCAATAAAAAAGCATTTAATTATACTTTAATTTATTTAATAACAATAATTCAATGAGAATGCATATTGTATTATAATAATTTATGATTCAAAGATAATTTTTTGAAAATTTATATATATTGTATCTAGATAATTAATTTTTTTTTTTTTTTAATTCAAGTTTCTTCCTTCTGGATGCCCAATATCTAACTGGAAGATTCATCAGTGTTCTTCTTTAAAACATTCAATAAACAGTTGAACTTTTCACTACAAGGAATTAATTTATAGGGAAATATATAAACAAAAACTATGAAACATGGCTAACAGGAGAAATAATCTTAAGGAGGTAACAATTTCTTCAGAAGGATTTCAATGAACTTTTTGGAGTCATAAATTAGAACAATAGAAACTGAATTTCAAACATCTTTAATGTATGGAAAATTATATATATATATATATATATATATATATATA